>MKEJ01052939.1:0-12255 GCA_001753735.1 Embelia ribes | reverse complement strand
CATTTTCTTATAATATATATAATATAAAATAATGTCGTTTCATTTCTCGGATATTTCGGATAATTACCCGAACCTGAACCCAAATTACCTGAATTTTTGAAAGCATTAAACCCGAACCCGAATTTTGGGTAATTCGGTTCGGGTACCCAAATTTTTGTTTTATCCTAGAACATGAAACATGGGTTTAAATAACCCCTATCCAGAAATTGCAAGATGGCCCCTATAGTTTACCTTAATAAACGAAATTACAACTTTAATCCAATTTGCATAATAATTTTTTTTTCTTTTCAAATAAGAACCCAACATCCAAATGTGGTCAAACAAGTCTTCCTATTTGGAGGTACACCCTACAATCTACCCTTATCGACAAGTAGAAGAGATGTGCCGAACACGACAAAAAAAAGCCTTTGGTCTTTTATCCCGAATTCCAACAACTCACAAGTTGCTCCACGGAACACTAACTAGATGGCCATGTACAATATCTATCAACTATACCGTAAGGCAACGATATCTTCAAGCCTCAAGCAAATAAGGAACCAACAATATCCTTACGAGATAATCTCTTTCACATCCCAATATTCACTCATTCCACCTAAATAATACTCAGTCCAATAGCTAATGAAGAACTAACAAGCGAACACAAATCATTCGAATTATAAATAATAGTCTCCGCATGCTCATCAATAAATCTCGAAACAACCACTACATTTTTTGATTGATCATCAATGAATCGCACCCGATTACTAACATTATTAGTGGTGAGTAAACAACTGGGAAATCCAAAACAAAACCGAAATATCCCGGAAAAAAATCGGTTCAGGATCGATTTGTAAAATCTTAAAATTTTGAGTACCCAAAAATTTTCGATTCGGGATCGGGAACGCTTTATTATGAATTCAAAAAACTCGGATGTTGGTTCAGGAAAATTTTCGGTTCGAGATCAAAAACGCTTTATTATGAATTCGGGAAATTTGGATATTCTGAACCGAACCAATGCACACTCCTAAAATCTAATCATCTTTAATACATATAAAACTTATAGTTATAGTACAAAAACAAAAGTTGTCTCTATAGATGGTAACAAAAGAATAAAAATTAAAACTTAAAAAAAGACAAAATTTATTTATGTTGTAAGTTTATTTAAAAGTTATTTATTTAACTATTTTTTATCTATTTATGATTAGTGTTCACATAATTAACTGACACGTATTTCATTAATTTAAGATTTTTAGAAAATAAAATTTGTCATAATACAACCTTATCAAACCTAAGCTTATTGAACAATTGAATTGATTTAAATTATATTTGTTATTTGAAAATATTACCATAATTTAGTTAGTATAAACCTAATCTTCTTGAAAACATATAAAAAATATTTTTTAAAAAATATGTTAAAATGACTTTATGCATTGGAGCAAAATAATAAATTTATTATTTTGAAATAATAAAATGTAATGATGTTGTAAGGTTATACATGTCAATATCAGTTTACATGTAAAAATTTTTATATTAAAAAAATATAAAAAATTATTTATGTTGGAATCCTATATCTTTACTATGTCAATGTCAATTTACATGTAAAAATTTAATATTATGAAAAGTTTATGATAATATATTAATTAATATAAATTTGCTATGTAAAATTTATATATTAAATATGTGATATTTGAGTAAAATATGTACAGTAAATTTTTAAAATTGTTATGGAAAGAATGGAAAAGAAAAATTAAACTGTCACTATATAATAAATCAATTAAGAATAAATACAATATTGAACATAATGACAAAAAATATTAAAATAACATAATTGACAGTTAGATACAATAATTTAAAAATAAATAATTCCATGCAACCCGTGTAATGCAAGTGCTTCTGGCTAGTATGTATATGTATATTTGATTTCTCAAGTGAGAAAGCAAAGATAAAAATTATTCCAAATAAATCCATGTTTTATTTTTTCCATTTAGTATAAATCTCAGAAAGAATGATACAATAGATTTCCGAGTAGAAAAATTTAATATACACAACTTCTGCTTTTGTAAGCACATCTATTTTGTATTTGATCAACACTTCTATGTATTTGATCAACACATCCGACTTAGAACAAGAGCAAATCTAAAATAAATATGCAAACAATAAAGGATACGAGCAAAAAATTTAGACTTTAATTTTCATGTCATAAGTGTAAAGGTTTTTTTTTTATTATTTTTTCACACCAAAGGTGTAGTTGAATTTACTCGGAAATTTAAAGAAAGTAAAAATTACTATGGATTATCCTTACACTGACAATTTATAGATACAGCACTCTAGCCTTAGAAATTTAAAGTTTTTTTTTCTTTTTCTGGAAATTGATGAGAATTGAGAACTATTTAGAAACAATTTAGTAGTCTTGCTCTGTCTCTCTGTTATTAGGCTTTTGGATTATTATTTAGACTCTTTTTACTTTCACTTAATAATAACTGGTTTACAGATGAATTGGCTGTAATAGCATTTGTCGATCATTCATTCAGTATTTTAAAATGAGGGAAGATTGTTATGAATTAATAATTTCTTTAGTAGTTTGGTTTTATGATCTCAATAATCATGAAAACTTGAAGTATACAAACTCCTCTGATATGTAAGGTTTTACATGTTTGCCCTCTCATATGAGAATTATGCTTCGGTCCATGTCTAGTGTTATAATTTATTGGCGATCACCGATCAGTCGGGCAAATGCCTGAAGAAAAAAAATTAGGGCCTCCTTGGGAATATTTCAATTTTGAAAAGATTTGATCTCCTGAACAAATTTTGAAGTTTTCACTTGATTTATTGGTTGCACAATGTACTGCTGAGTAATTCTTTATTCTTCATTTCTTGAGTAGGTCATTTCATACTTTTTGATTGGTAAATTACTTGTGATTAGTTGGCATACAAATCTATTGCAGGGAGTAGTTACTTTTTTCTTGATTTTCCATAATTTACTTTATCAGCAAAGTATATTGTGTGTTACTGAATTCATGAGCATGACACTTCTAATTTGTCCCTTATATATGTATATATACTGGTGAACCACCTTTTGAAAATGAAAGCAGCTAACAAGAACATGGACATAGAGTTGAAATACTATTTTCTTGAGGAAAAATAATAGGAAAAGAATAGTAAGAAAGTTGACTTGTATGAGAATTTCAGCTTTTGGCTTCTTGATTATTTTTTCCAATTGTTCAATTGCTAACTATATGTGGTTGATTTTGTGAAAATTGTTAAAAGAATAGCTCTTATTCCCAATGTTGAATGCTCATCTTTGATCACTACAAAGTAGCTTTAGAAAAGAGCTTAATATGCCAAGTTTTCTTTTGGGGATTGTTATCTAATAACCCATAAAGGAGGTTGTTTTGGTCCATCCACTTATGATTTAAAGTAAAGACTAGGCTCAACTTGTTTAGGATAGCTTTTAGAATGGTCCTCAAATTGGAAACAGAGGAATCTCAAAACATAATTCTTCCACTATTACAAGATTAATTTGTTGAGAAGCATTACCCTTGTTTTTTTCATCTATTTTTTTCCCTCTCAAACTATAGAGAAGAAAAAGAGCAAGTTGATGAGATATTGAGCATTAGAGGTCTTTTTTAACTTTGGGTTTGACTTTTCATAAATCAATGAGCTAGAGATTCATCAATCAAAACCCGCAACCTACAAGAAGCTCAACTCTGCAAGTGTGGTTTTGAATGAACTCGTTATTACAGTCGTGGAATTTTGAAAAAAATGACGGAATTCAGAGAAACAAAAAAGTGGGAGGTAAGTGTGTAATGAAATGCAAAAAGTAGCTGGTTTTGGTAAATTGGAACTGTAGTTGCTGGTTTAGGGAAATTGGCACTGAAACCAGCATAAAACCATTCCTTACTGCTACAAGCTAATGGCGTTTCTTGTATACTTGTATTGTTGTCCTAACTCCTACATCCTCTATATGGGTTGGTTTTTTTGGTAGTTTTTACACAACAAACTTTAGCTTTTCCAAGACTAACAAAAATTTCAAATGCATTTAGCTTAAAACTTCTAAGTTTTTAGGCCATAAAAGCAAAAAAATCCGCTTCAAAGCGGAGCAGTCAAATGTACACCGGGTTTTAAACGAAATAGCATAGAAGCTTTAGCTTAAAAGCTTAAAACAAACAAGCCCATAAATATAAACCTTGAATTCTTTCTTCTTCTTTTGGATGTATATGCGTGGAAGTGCTTCAGTTTTCTTATCTTTTCATGTTTCCAAATGGTAGAACCTTAGAAGTCATAGAAATTGGATGATGAGATTCCTTTGATGATGAATACAGTCACTAGTACAAATCCTTTTCAATTGTGACATCTTTTTGTCACTCTCAATAGAGGTATCCGAATGATCTCTTGATTATAACCGAAATAAAGTCCCAACGGAAGTTAATAAGTTATCCACCATAAAAGGATACGGATTTAATGATAATCAAAATATTTGAACTAATTAAAACGACAATAATTAATGGAACCTGCATCCTGTACTCCATCAGAGTGATAGTTTTTACGTCAGAAAAGAGAGTTTTATTTTTCTCCTAAAGATGATTAAAGGCTTCGTTAAACTAAGCTGACTATTCAATATACCTTCATTTTTTTGCAGGAAAAGGGCTACTGAAGCTACACGATGAGATACAAACGTGCAGCTACGATGATGTACAGAAGATGTGGGAAATGCTGAAGATATCAGACTCAGAGAAGAACCCACCAAAGCGCAAGCACCGTTCTATTTGGAGGGTTTTCGTTTGGTCCAGACATAGTCCTGTGCCAGCGCAAGCGCCAGCTTAATGAAACTTTAACTCGGAATATATGATATAGTGATTGATATTTACAAAATTGAAATAATGACTTCCTAATCTTTGAACTGTGTTTCAAATAGAGGTGCCTGTGCATTGCTACTGGTATGGTGTAATCACAGTGTTGTGCGACTTTTTAAGCCATACTGTGAAGGGACTGCTGCTCTTATCAGCCGAACCGAACTCGTTCTGAATGAAGCCTTTTTGGTGGTTACAAGGGAATATACTTGCATATATTTGACAAATTTTGATTTTTAGGCAATTAAAACTACATCCTATCAGCTTCATCATACTTGTAGGAACTGTGGATTCTGTACATGACAGATGCACCAGATTTATACAACCGAACGAACCATTTCATGTTATAGTTACAGAAAAGTTAGCCTGTTAGAAATAAAAGGCGAAAGCAAGCTAATCACAGTTTATATCCCAAACAAACCATGACCTCAGGAGAAATCCCAGTCTCAGCAATATATATGGACGATCCAGTATATAAAACTCACACATTGCGAGGTCAATGCGGGTTTGGGAGGATCTGATGCACGAAGTCTCGGCAATATAATAGAAATAACAATTAGCTGATAACTCCATTGTTCTCCAATCGTAATTACGGATAAATTTACGAAACACCAAAGATATCAAAACCCGTTTGGCACTGGTAGCAGAGAAAACTCAAAATACACCAGACACATATCAGGAGAAACCTGGTCTTATCCAGCTGCCAATATGTACATCTGCAACCATATAACAGCGAAAAGTAACAACAGCTAGCACACATCTCCTTCGCCAAAATAAAAAACAAAAAAAAAAAACACAGTTCTCCAACTGCAGTAACTGGTATATCACCGATACACATACTGCAGAATATAGCTTCTTTTTCTTTTACCCTGATACATATACAGAAATACGTACCGGAACACATAAATATACAAATACACATACCTCTCTAGCCACTAGTAGCTGAATACAGCTTCTGTTTATTTTACCCTGATAAGTGAAAAAAATTTCTTCAACTCAACGAAACAAGTATATTCACTTGTGACCACCAAAAAGGCTTCATTCAAAATCCACAGAAAATTAAGACAAGCTTGAAATAAAAGAAAGAGTCACTCCGAAAAAGATCAGATAAATCAAAAATTACCTTGAACAAGAAAAATGATATATCACTTGACAATGAAACTGTTGCTAAGAAAGCAGTGTTAACACCGAATATTAATCAATTCTACAGTTAAAAATTACACAATAACTCTAAAAAGGAATCTGATTTTTCCTAAGCAACATAAATAAATTATTCTCGCAAAACTGCTACTTTTCCTATTGATGGGCTGTAAATTACAGAGTGGAAAAAACTGCAGTAAGTTGTATGCTAATATTACAACAGTGACACAATGTATTGGGGATATTCCCGCCAGCTCCCTTTGACAGATACTCGAGTTCTCACCAAGGTCGCTATCTCCAAATGAGGAGACCACAAATATTTTTTGCTCTAAAAAGCTCAGAGTCTCCAAAGTAGCCATTACACTCTTTACACCATAAGTGGCCACTTTATGAAGGGCAAATTTACACTTTCCTCCCCCTTGAGTTCATTACCCTCTTTCGCATAGTTCCCAATATTTTGACTTGTCAAAACCAATCCCTTAATTTTCAATTGTAGCAATGTCGGTCCTTTAATACGGACACACTCGGATGGTGATACGTGCGTTTGCTACAATAAAAAGTCGGGACCAGATTGACTTTGTAGCAAAAGATCAGGGCTGAACATATAACAATCCTCAAACTTGAAAAGTGAAGTCCAGCCGGGATTTTTTTCATTCTTCACCAAACGAATGTGTATATATTTTTTCCAGATGTGACGGCCAGTCCTCACCAAGCCGTTGCGGATTCAACTCCATTGCAACCTTAAACTCTTGTAAAGATACGGGACAAAAAGGTTTCTTTTCTTGTATCACACTTAGAGGCATATCTCCCAGCTTATGCTGTTGATGATGACCATGGCTTACACCATTGATGAGCCTTAAGTTAGCTTGGTGCTTATTCGTATAACTATGTGTTGGTTCGCTGCCTAACCTTGTCCCCATTAATTTGATCCCGGCTGAAATCAAACCCTTCAAATAAGAATCCAACCCCTTGTTCAACAAACTTGCACAGTCCGTTGTCACCCCTTTAAGCCCCTGCATTAATGCGATCTTCTCCATTCGTTCTCTCAATGCTGAACTATCCAACAAACCACCAATACTAAATGAGCTGGAAGCACAAAAAGTACTATTTACTTGAGCCATTGTTTTGCGGGCCTCACTTACACTGAGTGGGGCCTGGACCTGGAGTAGACTCCTATCAGAAGCCCCTCTCCTATCCTCAGAACATACAGCTTCTTCTTGCAATCTTTTTGGTACGTTGGCGTGATGCCGATGATGCGACACCTTGCCTTTGTTTTCCGATTCGTTTGTGAGTACTTGATGACGCTGCACTGGTTTTCTACTCAAATCTCCGTTTTCCAATCTGATTTCGGAATTACTGTGATTGCAAAGCTTACTATTACGACATTCGCTGGCGACCTTTTGGAGCGTCGTTGGGAGAATATCCCCATTCAACAAGACTGAATGGTTTGACTCACTTCGCTTGTTGACAGATTTTAGAGCTTCTTTAGGTGGTGGGACTTTTGCATTATAAGCATTTTTCACAATCGAATGTACAAACTGATTGTGCAGAGGTAGATTTTCTCTCCCAACAATCCTGAGACATAACTTATTGAACTCGACCTTGCTTAGCTTCAAGTTCAGAAACCTACTTAAATAGTAAAAGTATTGCTTTGATCCCTCATGCCCAAGCTTCTTAACTATCTCGACTTTCATCTCAGCAAGGTCTATACGCCGATGCTGCTGTGGCGGTTTCATCTCTCAACATATATGGTTCAAATAACAGCAAACAAAGATCACGAAAATTCCACAGCCCAAACACAAATCATTTGCGGTACTAAATTAAGGTCTTTTGGCTCCAAAAACCCATTTTCCGAACAAGTTTCAGTTCCTCCCCAAGCAGCTCCAGGATGCCAAATTCAAACATATCGACATCGACGCATCACCAGAATCCAAGATCCCAACTGCTAACTAACTCTCCCTCCAAAATCAAGTTTCACAAAATTCAAAATCACAACCCAACAAATTAAAACCCTAACCCAAATCACACATACAAGAAAGGGGAAAACCTCAAATTTTCAATAAATTAGGTTTCAACCCCCCAAACAGAGGAACCTCTCTGTAACACCAAGTAAACCCTAATTATTTTCCATAAAATAAAAAACCCACAAGCCCTAAGCTAACAAATTACTCAACTTGCATAGATTTGGTCACAATTTCAGAGAATTGAAATGCAACAGCAAAGATTCAAGCTAATAAAATTCTAAGTACAGAGTGGATAAAATAGTAATTAGGCCTTAACCCAGCTCAGTGCTGAGCTGAAATTCAGATTAGACAGACTTACTCGTGTATGAATCACATATGTATGTATCTATATATCGTCTTCTTCATCATTCAATCTCATTCGTCTCCTTTCTCTGTCGCATTTCAATTTCCCCCTTCTACAATCTCTCTCTCTCTCGCGCTGAATCAGAAATTGAAGAATTTAAACCCTCTCTCTCTCTCTCTGTTCTCTCTCTTTCTCTCTGATCGGAGACTCCCTCTCGGACTCGAACTCTTTTTTCGTTTTTCTGTCTCCGATAGTTTTTTTTTTCTTCTTAATTTCTTTTTCTCGTATTATTGTATTTTTACAATGTACAAAAACCACGTGCCCCACTCTACGTGGTTTCCACTCGCGGGGAGCTTATAGTGTCTGTCCACGTGGTGTGTTATACTCGTCCGCTTAAGCGCGTGAGCTGAGGTTCATTTTTAATTTAATTTTGAAAGAAATATATGATATTTTAGTTTGTGAAAAAGAGGGTAACTGGACAAGTGAAAGTTCGATATTGCACAAGAGTAGTTATAATGTAATGATGCTTATATATTCATTTTGATGTTACAAGTTGTGAACTGATGAAAAAGATGAGTTTTAGGAGTTTATTTGATCGTATTGCTTAAATTTGGACAGTCAATTTCAATTGTAAGCAGACGGATTTTGAAACTGACAATTTCGAAAAAGAGCAGTTACATAAAATTTTAAGAAAATAAGTAATGCTAAGCGATAGAACAAAAACAAGCAACTGTAATAACCGATATAATCACCTTTTGTGAAATTTTAAACGATCAATAAAAATAATGAAATAATAGGTTATCTATTATCTTTAGCGAGGAGGTCTTCCGTGGATGGTGCACATTGATGGATTAAGAGACTTACTGATACGCAAATTAGTTGAGCCAAATCATATTTTCTAATATTTTGTGCTAAAAATGTTTAGATTCAAGTCATGAATCAGCTAGTAAATTATAAAGCTCAATATGAACTAATGATCGATAATTTTAGATTTTACTTTAATGACAGGCCTTGTGGCTTGGGCGATTGGTTACTCTACGTAATATGTCATACTACTTTTACTACTAAAATGATATACGCCGGAACAAAAATCTTGAAATTGGATCACAAAAATATTTATCTCTCAAGAATTGGTAACTTATTATATCTGATTAGCTTGTACTTGTTCTCGTTATCACCAAAAAAAGCGATTGCCAAGAAAGCTTGTTTTTGCTCTCACGACAAATTTCTAAAATCAGACTCTATTCGTCTCATCTTGGACGGGTATATCCTTCTCTTTCATCTTGGACGAGTGTACCCTTCGTATGTGTCTAAATAATTGACACGTGGTACTAATTTGCAAACCCAGCACGTTGTACGGTTTGAGAAAGTGCGGCCTAAACCACATTAGAACGAAGCATCGAACGAGAGGTTTTGTTACAATCGTGTTCAAGAAACCCTGTTGGCCAATATTTTTCATTAGATGGGGGGATCTTTATGAAGGGAAGTCTCTAAACAAATTTCTAGCTAGTATTATTGGTATTCTAATTAAAGACATCAAGTTTTATAGGAAAGTTGTCATTGCTGAGGTGATCAGTTGGCTATGGGAGCTTAAAGGGGCTCGTAAAGCCCTCTGCATTGGCCGACCGAAGAACGATAGAGGGTCTGTATATTGGGTCCGCTACCGGCATTCTGTATCTTGAAGAGATGATACTTTTGAAAACAGAGACCTTCAAATAGATCAAGTAAAGACAGCTTTTGAATTAAATTAGGAATGACAAGAAAAATAACATAAATTGGCAACCATGTTAACAATCTAATCCATCTCTTGGACATGAAAGGAAGAGGTTTCATCTGCCGAAAAATATTCATGTTAAGCCGTAAATACTGGTAAAGAAATATAATTCGTAACATAGTTTTGACTCGGACTCCGTCATCAAATCTTCAAATCCAATTCGATATTCAACTATTTTAGGCCAAGATAGTCGGTAATCAACGATGCGATACATAATGGTTAGCACAATGATGATCAATTAACCACGGTTATGCCTCCATGGACAACGAACTTGCCGGAAAGGAAGACTTAGTACACGTGTAAATGAATCGAGCCCTTGTGGGACGAGCATTGTGGGTCGGGTTTTAGTTTTTGGTTTCACTATCGGCAACATTTGTTACTTTATCCTCAAGGTACGTCGCCCAATTCTTCTATAAACATCCCAACATAATATGGAAATAATGATCCTTGTTTAACGATCACACGTATTGGCCTTTTTATTCAATATAAATTCTTTAAACAAGAAATTACATCGATTTGAATATGTTGCGGACGAGCAATACTCTTGCATCACTCTCGATATTCTTATCGAATGATGGACATTAAAGTTAATTAATTACTCGGCAATCCACACTCCTTTTTGGGCTTACTAACACAATAATCGTAAAATATAAATTTCTTTTTGACGTTCTCGTACTGCTGCCGTTCTTGTGGAGTAAGGTCCCATCCATCATTCCAAAGCCACCCCGGCCTCGCGCATTCGACCGGACCATAACTCGATGCACACGCGGCGACTACAAATCCTTCAAATTGGGCTCGAAACGGGCCTTTGGCCCAATCAACTTTTCCAGACCATTTCGGGTTCCGCAGGCTTATCTCTGAATGCATTGCTCCAGTTGGGTAGTTCACTCCATACTTAGTGTTATTCTTGAAGACTCTTATGGGGTTTCGATCCACAAAAAACCTACGAAAATAAATAAACAAATAAAATTATTTATTTATTTTTTATTTAGATTTTCTAGAGAAGCTATAAAGGTATTGAAGAAAATATATACCGAAGGAAGAAAATAAAAAGTATTGATGGATTAAGTTATACAATTATTGTTAACTTTGGAAATACGAAAATGATAAGGTTGTAATTAATTTAGATTATCATTTGATTTGATTTAATTATGTTTCCATCTTTATGTGTTTGAGTTATATATATAAGCAGTCCATTTTAGTTCCGCAAAATGATACCAATAAGAATTGTCTTTCTCTTCTTTTATATTATTAACCATAGTATCGGAGCCTACGATATCTATAACCTGAAACCCTAAAATCAACGCCTAGTGGTCATCAATTGCAAGTACCGCCATATGGACTAGTTGCAATCCTAAAACCACCGTCTAGTGGTCATCGATTGCAAGTACCGCCATATGGACTAGTTGCAACTGGATACCCACCCTATTTAATTATTTATTTTTTTCATAACTTTCGTATAATAAAATAACTATCTGCTGTATTTTTATTATTTTCTACTATCAATTAACATGTATCCATATTCAAACACCATAATTATTATGTAATTATGGCTATTATATTTCAAACTACCCTTTTAAACTTTCAAACAGTCCGTTAATTGAGTTAATTTATTTCTATTTTTATTTTATCTATCAAACTATTTTTATTTTTAATTTAAGCAGATGAAATTCCAATTTGGCCATTGGCAGGCGAGATCCTTCGCCCAAAATTAAGGAGGAAAACCCCAAATTGGCTGCAAATTGACTGCCAATAGAGGAGATTTTAAATTGACCCTTTTTATCTATCTATTAAATTTAGAAATTTAAGAGATGATGATTATTATCTATCTATCTATTTCTTTCTTATTCTATTATTTATCTATTGTCTATTTATCTTGTTAATATCTGACTAACTTGTGTGGAGAATAAAACAACTAACGCATGCAATTAAAACTGGAAATAAAAGATGAAGTAAGAAATGTGTACTGATTGAAGAATGCAGAATTAGCCGAGGTCGTGTTGGACACTGGACCCTTAAAGATTATTCGCCCACCACACTGGTCTGGTTTTGTATCGGACGTAATCTTCCCAGGATACAACGGCTGCGTCTTCTGAAATGGACCGGCAAGTTTCAGAAGCTCCGGCGAACAAGAACAATACTTGAACTATCGAAGTATGTATCTATCTATATGATTATGCAGAAAATAAAAAAGGAAGAAAGTAG
>MKEJ01052933.1:0-11001 GCA_001753735.1 Embelia ribes | reverse complement strand
TGTCAAGAACTAGTCTAGTGCACCAGAGTTCACTTTCGAATTATACATTTGTGGTTCGATCTTTGAAATTTTGAGCTGTCAATTTTAAACATTTGATGCTTGATCTCACTGCACATTTGAGCTCGGCTAAAGCAACTCGACTTCATTAAATTTTTGTTAATGATGAGTTATTAACTAAATGAATAAATTTAGTATATGCTTGTTTTTAAATTGCAAGGCAACAACCCTCCCTTATAATTTCCCAAAATTCTTATTCTGATTACTCATTTACATTAGCTTCCTTTACGACGTTGTCATTTTTATCTACTTATACATATAGTATTGGTCTGAAAATAAATCATGTTTATAAAATTAATACTGCATTGATATATGCAAAAATATAATCTTTCAAATTTGATCATTTCTTGATTCGACGAAATATCTAACTACTTAGGTTGTAAAATTTGTTATCAAATATATACTAATCATAAATAATACATGGGATTATCATGTCACTTTAATTTGGTTGAATTTATTAATTCATAGTTCATCATTATCAAAATGTCTGCATACAATCAAATCAAGTGTTCCCGTATTGTCCAAGCAAGTCATTTGGGCAATTGACTATAACTAGACTATTAAATTTAACATAATAATTATAGAAAAATGAAAAAAAGTCATTGGTTGGAAGTTTTTGTTGTGTTAAAAAATGTTAGACCGCGTAGGAATCGCCATATCTCACCTCTCCACTCTCAAGTCTATGTGCAACAAATAATAAATAATGATCAAATATTACGACTAATTTTGGACAATATATAATGTAATATCTCTAATAATTAGGTAGAAAAATAACATCTAGTTAGAGTGGTATGCCTAATGGGCTTACCCAATGATCCTAAAACATTGTCCCATGAAAATCTAATCTTAGGATTGTAATTGGAATGTCAGTTGCATTTAAAAATTTAAATAAGAAAAAATAAGCCTGAGAATTTGATTTCTGACATGTTAATAATTAAGATTATATTATTTATTAATATAAGATGATATCATGGTCTAGATCGCTAAGCTGGTAGCAGAGAGCGGGGACGTAAGAGTGAGAGCATCAGTCTTGTAGTTAAAAAAATTGTATAAATAAGAAAAAGAATTAGAAACGGAAATGCTCCCTGTGCACGAAAGATTCAGTGATCTAAATCATTATAGCCATTACATATCAATATTAAAATTCCAAGGACTTGCATAAAAAATTTCTATTGCTAATATATTATTTTTACGTGTTGATAAAATCTAAATTAATTAAAGTTTAATACAGATGCAATCCCTCTTGATCCGTAATCAAAGGCTCTTAGTTAAAAAAAGCTACAATTATTTAAAAATGGCTCCGTCATAGTGGAAATGGAAACTCTATTCTATTTGTAATGACTATAGTTATTGACTTTTGTAATAGTATTGGTCTCAATTATGGCTAAATTAAATCATTCTTAATAATAAAAATTGTTTCAAATGACGAAAATCTTGAATGTTTGAGTTGGTAAATAAGTCACTCCTACGTTGTGTACGTTTAAAATGACCAACTTTTGGGGATCAAATCCATTATTTTATGAAATTTTGCTAATGATGTTGTTATGTTTTTGAAAAGGAAATTAAATACAATTTTGGTCGAAATTATGAGGACCATTAGCATAATTGACTGTGACAGAACGTTGATTAAATTATATGGTTATACAAGCAGTGATTAATTTCGAAATAACCTTGTTTGGATAAATATTTTGAAAACATTATGTTTTGATAAATATTTTGTAAAATTAACAAATCATGGTAGAAATACAAAAACTCCACGACATTCATACCAACATTTCTCATTTTATTTCTGCATCTCACAAAATAGAAATGGATCAACATTAGACTTTTTAAAAAGTTACTTCTATTCATCGAAAAATTTAACATAAAAAATAATTAGTTTTGAAAAATTATTTTTTCAATATATTGATGTATTTGTTTTATTTTGGTGCGTCAAAATTTATTTTTTTAATATAAAAATTATGAATAGTAATAGAGAAAGTTACTAGTACAACATTTCTCAAAGCCTTTTGAAAATAAACTTATATGGGAGAAATTTATCACAAATGATAAATTAATGAAATTCTTCGTGTGCAGGGGTGTGCTTTTGTGTGGGACTGATGTTAACAGTGTTGGACATATTTTTGCTTTTATTTTTATTTTTTAAATTCACAATTTTACGCGGTTTGTATTTTGACTTTCTTCAAATCATTAATAAATAAAACAAAAATCATCTAACGCACTTAAAAAGGGTGTCCCATCCCAGTAAGCCACAATTTGAAACAACAAAAATAAAATTTAACATAGATAATTAAAAAATTATCTCTAAACTTTTTTATTATGAAATTTTGTTTCTGGAACATTGTCCCGGGTTAAGAATAATTTTGTTCTGGTAGAGGCTCTGAACCCCTATAAAAAGAGCTACCCAGAGAGTGTATCTATCATTTGTTATGTATTAGTTGTGCTCATCAATAATTATTATTAGTTGAGAAATGTCGGAGGTTGGAGAGCTAAACCTGGGATCTGAACTCCACAGCAACACCTCCACCTCAGACCAGGATTTAGCCCCCTTTTCTGCTTTTGGAAAGTTAGTTGGTCTTTTTTGTCTCTGTCCCCTTTTCTTATTATTATTATATATATATTCTTTCATGTTTTTGGCAATTATTCTATATTTCTATAGTTAGGAAAGCCATATTAATATTTGATTTTTGTAGGACTATGATTAGTGAGAATGTTTAGTTTGTTTTTCAATGAATATTCCAAATTCTCATGTTGCAATTATTAGCTGAGATTTTATTTTTGTGGTAAAAATACATGACTTTTGATTGTTGTTGGAGTTGAATATTCCTATTTTGAAATAGAGATTATGCAAAGTATGTTGGATTTGTGGCCAAATGAATATTCCCAATTTTCTTCCTATCATTAAGAAGTAGGGTTTGTAGGTGGATTTTTTATTTTGTGGAATATTCCTTGTAATCCTCTTTCAGTTTGGCTTTTCCTTTTTCAAGTTTCCGTTTTCATTGGGAACTTATTGCACAATAGTGCATCTTTCAAATGAAATTGTTTGAGGTTTAAACGAAAATTTGACATTTGTTCTTCCTTGGAACTTTGATCGGTGTAAAGAAATTACTATTTTTTATTATGGTTATATTGAATATTCCTAATTTCATTCCTATTTGGGGTCCAAATTTTGTATTTTTGGCTTGTTTGGTTATATCTTATGAGTTTCATCTTAAAAGCTAGACAATATTTGATTATTCAGCTTTTAAGGTGAGCTTATTTACTGTTTTGGCTCAAATAAGCTAGAAGTTTTAAGTTGAATACATGCAATTTTTTACTTAGTTAACTTATTTGCTTAAAAAGTGCAACCAAACAATTCCTTTGTGGGAAAAGGAAATTGAATTTTGTATCATTAATCCACATCTTTTATGTCTTAATTTTTAGTCTTGAATGGAGTTTTCCTTTTTTAACAGTAATTGTGTGTGTTTTTAGAGTATACTAGTTTCTAGCTGTAGCCTCAAGGTCCTAATTTTAAAATTTTCTTGTTTCCTTTCCTTTTCGGTTTCCACAGGGAGCTTGAGGTGATCGTGATTCGTACAATTCAGGAGCTGATAGGGCCTGTTCTCGAGCCTTCGATTCAAAGAGTTGTAAGTTACTTTACCATGTTCATTCAGATAATCACTCTTATCTGCAATTATATTGTAATTTATTGGTGCATCTACATATGTTTAACTCACGCTCTGGTAAAGGTTTTATTTGAAAGGGTCGTTATTTCTCATGTGCGTGTGAGTCTTACAATAGGTCCTCTCTATAATTGACGACATTTTTGATATGTTTTCAGGTTAAAGAGCAAATTGATTTGGCTCAAGAAAGGATCGTTGCAAGCATGAATCAGTGAGGCCAAATTTAAGACTTCTGGTTTAATGTTTGGAGCTAGGATTTGTTGATAGAAACGAAAACGAAAATGAAAAGCACTTTTTCTTTTTCTTTCCTTCTGTAAATTCTAGTTTCAAAGGGAGGGTACGCTTTTCATTTTCCTTTTCTGGAACATTGTTCCGGGTTAAGAATAATTTTGTTCTGGTAGAGGCTCTGAACCCCTATAAAAAGAGCTACCCAGAGAGTGTATCTATCATTTGTTATGTATTAGTTGTGCTCATCAATAATTATTATTAGTTGAGAAATGTCGGAGGTTGGAGAGCTAAACCTGGGATCTGAACTCCACAGCAACACCTCCACCTCAGACCAGGATTTAGCCCCCTTTTCTGCTTTTAGAAAGTTAGTTGGTTTTTTTAGTTTTTGTCCCCTTTTCTTATTATTATATATATATATTCATTCATGTTTTTGGCAATTATTCTATATTTCTATAGTTAGGAAAGCCATATTAATATTTGATTTTTGTAGGACTATGATTAGTGAGAATGTTTAGTTTGTTTTTCAATGAATATTCCAAATTCTCATGTTGCAATTATTAGCTGAGATTTTATTTTTGTGGTAAACACATGACTTTTGATTGTTGTAGTTTAGCAAGTGAATATTCCTATTCTGAAATAGAGATTACGCAAAGTATGTTGGATTTGGGACCAAATGAATATTCCTAATTTTCTTCCTGTTTGGAAGTAGGGTTTGTCGGTGGATTTTTAATTTTGGGGGATATTCCTTTTAATCCTCTTTCAGTTTACCTTTTTCTTCTTCAAGTTTCCGTTTTCTTTGGGAATTTATTGAACAATCGTGTTTCTTTCGAATTATTTGATGTTTAAACGAAAATTTGACATTTGTTCTTCCTTGGAACTTTGATCGGTGTAAAGAAATTACTATTTTTTATGGTTATATTGAATATTCCTAATTTCATTCCTATTTGGGGTCCAAAGTTTGTATTTTTGGCTTGCTTTGTTACATCTTATGAGTTTCAGTTTAAAAGTTAGATAACATTTGACTGTTCAGCTTTTAAAGTGAGTTTATTTGCTATTTTGGCCGAAATAAGTTGAAAGTTTTAAATTGAATATATCTAATTTTTTTTTTAGTTAGCTTATTTTACTTAAAAAGTGCAACCAAACAAACCCTTTTGTGGGAAAAGGAAATTGAATTTTGTATCATTAATCCACATCTTTTATGTCTTATTAATTTTTAGTCCTGAATGGAGTTTTCCTTTTTTAACAGTAATTGTGTGTGTTTTTAGAGTATACTAGTTTCTAGCTGTAGCCTCAAGGTCCTAATTTTAAAAATTTCCCGTTTTCTTTACTTTCCTGTTTCCACAGGAAGCTGGAGGTGATCGTGATTCGTACAATTCAGGAGCTGATAGGGCCGGTTCTCGAGCCTTTGATCCAAAGAGTTGTAACTTTACCATGTTCATTCAGATAATCACTCTTATCTGCAATTATATTGTAATTTTTTGGTGCATCTAAGTATGTTTAACTCATGCTCTAGTAAAGGTTTTATTTGAAGTGGTCGTTATTTCTCATGTGCGTGTGTGAGTCTTATAATAGGTCCTCTCTATAATTGACGACATTTTTAATATGTTTTCAGGTTAAAGAGCAAATTGATTTGGCTCAAGAAAGGATCGTTGCAAGCATGAATCAGTGAGGCCAAATTTAAGACTTCATTCGTTTTATGTTTGGAGCTAGGATTTGTCGATGGAAACGAAAATGAAAAGAATCACTTTTCTCTTTTTCTCTTTGTTTTCTTCAATAAATTCTAATTTCAAGGGTCGGGTAAGATTTTCCTTTTCTTTTATTTTCTTTAACTGGGAAGGTCACCAAGTGCAACCGTCTCTCTCGGGTGATAGATAAATGCTCACTTTGATTGATTTGTTTCTGAAATCGTTTTCTCTTTTTTGCCAGGCCCTCTGGGGAAAGGCCTAATTCTTCTTCACGGAGGAGATTGCAGCTAAGGTTCGGAAACAAACCTTTCAAGTCAGTTCTAACGAGGCAACGCATCTTCGCAGAAGACGGAACCGATCTGAAAATAGAGTTAGTTGATGAGAACACAAATTTGATTGTCAATAATGGACCTGAATCCTCGGTTACGGTGAAGATTGCATTTCGTCGTGTAGATACTAAGAGTGACGAACAAGAGGGGAATACATCTCTTAATGGATGCCCATATTTAAATTTAAACGGAGGAATTGGTCTGGTTGGAGAGATTTATTTTCCTTCACGGTCAAAGTGGACAAAAAAATGCGAATGTATGTTGATAGCGGAACTTGAAAAAAGCTTAGATGGGATTAGTGTGATGGAAGCCAAATCTGAAGTCTTCATTCTAGAAGATAGCCGCAACAAACGTAGGTTCTTGTTTTTTAATTGTTCTGTGCTCGTCTGAAAACATGCTCTGTATGTAAACTTTCGCAGTTTCCCTTCTTTTCCTTGTGTCCGAATCGGTAGTTTTGAACGACTCTATTTCTGTTTGCAGGGTGTGAAAAGCACAAGCTTCCAACTTTGGCAGATGAGGTTCCGCGCCTAGATAATATTGGCAAAAAGGGTCCTTATGTAAAGCTTGCTCCTATTGAAACCCTTTCTGAAACGCAAAAGGTATCCATATCGTTTGCGAATTTTTCTTTAGAAACAGTTTTTATAATACAATTTGAAATACGCTTGTAGGAAATACAAGTTGTCAAAAACAGTTTTTAGAAGATTAAATTACCAAACTCAACCTGTTTTGAAACAATTTACTAAAACCATCTTCTTTTTACGAGTCTGCTATCGGAAATCGCGCGTTCATTGAACCTGCCAGTGGGAATGGTGAGTTCATGTTTGACAGGTTCATGTTTTATATCAGTGCAATACTTTTACAATTTATTAAACATGAACTCGCCGTTTCAAATGGCGGGTTTAATGAAAACAGGTTGATTTTGGTAAATAGTTTCAAAACAGACTGTGTTTGGTGAATAGTTTTCAAAACACGCTAGTTTTTGTAATTTACTCGTCTTCTGAATCATAGCCTGATCACCCTTGTACTCCTCGTGTGTACCAAATTTGTCCTCTTTTGTTCATCCTTATTTCTGAGTGCTTTTACTTTTTCCTTATATAACAATTCGTGGTGTTGTTATTTCACTTCATTTGTACCAGGAAGATGCCCATAAATCGGTGGTATCTGCATTAGAACACTGGGGAGAGGTGGTCCCATACAACGAGCACCCTCTTTTTAGTGACCATTCTGACTTGATTCCTTGTGATCATACACCGTCAATCACTGGACACGATTACACGCCACCGCATATCTCTTCTCCGAATAATATTCTCTTTGGAACATCTCCTGTAAATTGTTATGATTATAATCCATCAATGACCCCTCCTCTGAATGGAACTTTGTCCGATATTTTCTTCGGAACTTCTCTCGTAAATGGTGGATATGATCATACGCAACCTAATACCTCTAATGCAAAGGCCACTTTGTCCGATATACTCGTTGGAACATCTCAAATAAATGGCAGATCTGATGTCACGCAACCAAGTGCGTCTTTGTTCTCACCTGATCGTTCCAATGACGCTTTCCATGTTAACTGTGAATTTGATGATAAGCAGCCAGTCTCTGCTCCAGAGGATATAACGCCATTAAATGATATAACGCCAGATCACTTGCTACAGGGTCCCAATCTTAGTATTGACAAATTTTTTGACCCGGTTGAAAGGCTTAAGAAGGATAGAAGCAAAGCCCGGTCTAGAGAATGGGAAAAAATGAAGCTTGTGCAGGAATCCTCACACAGGAAACTAGGCCATGCTCAAAAAAGGCTGAAATTCAACTAGTTGGAAACGACACATACCCACAAAATTTACTTTAATTTCTTACTCGCTGATGTGCCAAAGGAAATTTTAACTCTAGTTATCAATGCAATACATACAAAAACAATCACATTTAGATATTATTTGCAAAGTTAGGAGTCATGGGTGCTGTCCGATACATGTCATGTGCAGTTATAGTTTTTTCGAACTGCAAATCTTTAATCCTTTGTTTTGTTTCTTTTTGTTTTTAGACCATGTATATTGGTCTAGGTGTTTGTGAAATAAGTCGTAGCACTCACTGTGTGTGCAATTCGGGATGCTATCAAAGTGTTTTAAGAACATTTTCTTTAAGCTAGATTTTATTTTTGGGTAAACCGCATTCAAACTGTTTGATTGTTTATTTTATTTCATTTTTTTTACTTCCTCAGTAGACATGTAAGTACATAGACAATCAAACTCCTCTTAGATGAAACCATCTAGGAATACAAAATTTAAGATTTATTAATAACGTTGTATCTAGAATAGAAGGTCACGCCATCACCCATATGGAGAAACAAACCGATAGTTTCTCAACATGTCATAGTGGATATACATGGTATGACCTCTCACTTTGTATTTGCCGTGGTCCAAATTAAGGTGCGACAATCTTAAAAAATGCTGGTGCTAGAAACCTTAGTGTTTGGCATTGGAAAAATATGACAAGAAATACCACTCAATCCCTATATTATTCGCAATTAACCAATTAAATATACCCAAATCAAAAGGCAGGCACAATGACCCAAGCAAACATATTAATAGCATGAAAATATATTATTTTCATGTTACTAATATTTATATTTGCTCTTTATTTTTTTTGGAATTATATTTATATTTGCTTTGCTATTATATTTCGGCTTCTTTATGTCTTACACAACGGATAGAGTTTGAGTAAGAAAATACCCAACCTATAAAGACCGATGCCAGCACGAATGCGGATTTTATAGATTTGTATATATTCCTACTATTAAAAATTAAAGAAGGAACAAAGCCGGAAAATACCCAGCCTATCAAATTTCTCTTCCTATAATTCCGAAAACTTACACTTTACCCCAATAAAGTTTCTGATAACTTCAGAATACACCCAATAATCTATCCCACCTTGGGATTTATAACTTCGTTGCGCTTAACCCAAAAATTTTTGAGGAAAAAGTGAAAATAAGTTTAAAATACATAAATGATTAAAAATTATCAAAATACCCCTTAACCACCATCTATTATCTAAATTTTAGTTTCTTAAAAAAAATAGATTGTATAATTACAACTATGTAAATAAAATATTTACCTTAAAATATGATAATTAGACTTTACTGTTTTTCAATTATTAGCTTCAAATATGTTTATTATAGAAATATTTGATAATGTTGTTGACATCAGTTGAGAATGCATCAACAGAGCCTAATTCAACTAAGCAGGGGTGCAACTGTTCGGTTCTGATTAAATCCGAACCAAAATTCCAAAACCCAAAAATTGGAACTAGTTTTTTTTAAACCAAACCCAAATCCGAAAATCCCAAATCCCTACCACAATGGAAACAACAATTGCAATTTTGAAACCCTAATCCCAATTGATCAAAATAGTTCCAATTGATTTGGAGAAAAAATTACTACAAAATATTAATCAAATGTATTATATGTATATATACATATATATATATTATTTAATATTTTGGGTTTCAAATTTTTACAAATTTTCAAAAAATAGATCCGAATCCGAACCTGAAATTTAAAAAAATCCAAACTTTAAAATTATAGCTCAAACCTAAAATTTGAGTAAAAAATCAGAACCAAATGTGCATCGGTTCAATTCGGGTTTCGGGCTATCCGAACCGATGGACACTACTACAACTAAGCCCTTTATCTTCTAACTTAGGGAGAATCACACTAATGGTCCCATCATAGTTAGTAAATTCAATAATTATTCCATTTTTGGAACTCGTGTTTTTTTTTTCTTTTTTAGGAGAGCGCATACAGTAAAATATAATTCAAGTTTTTAGCACTTTTCCCATTGCAAACTTCCAAATTAGTATTTTAAATAGGAAAATAAGATAAATGTAGTTGTTTTATAGTAACAAATGACATGTCATGGCGAATTTTAGGGGTGTAATTTTAAAAGAAAATTCATATTAAGTCTGTCCCAATTATATAGTGTTATTTTTGTGGTCCTTATGTTTTGAACTATGGTCCCCAAGACCAAAATTCTATTTGGTCCTTATATTTTCAGTTGAAACTCTAATGGTCCCAAATTTGAAAACGTGATGAATTTGGTACCCAAGTTTTAAACACTGGCGATTAATTTGTTCCATGAGATGGTATTTTTTGGATCCCAAAATTGCCATCGTTGTCATAGTAGATGTACTACCACAAATTGGTTATAAAAAGACTAAATCTCTAAGAAAAAGCAGCATACAGGTCAATCGGTATGATTTTCATCATATATTATCCGTCATAGGGACCGAAACTGTCACTTTCTCAAACTCTAGACGATTACCATTACAGTTGTAAATATAGGGAACAAACAGAACTTTTTAGGGAAACTATAGGGACCATTTCTATAATTAACCCTCTAACTTAATCGGAATTGGGTACAATTTTTATCCAGTAGGTATCCCCAGTACAGAAATCTAGTCTCATGTGGATCAATAGGATTTTTGCTAGTTATCAACTATTAACCAGGTGAGTTAACTAACCCAAGACACATTCTTTCTCCACCAAAATCCCCATTTTCTCTCACCTGTCCCTATTTTCACCACCTGTCCACTTATTTTGATTTTTTGCTTTTTAATCTTCTATTGTAAAATTATCTAATAATTTAAAATAAAAAATAATATAAAATTAATAAAAATACAAAAATTATGTAATTTAGTCTCAAACTTAATTTTAGAATTAAATTTGAGTTTAATACATGGAAGAACTGATTTATATATGAAAAATTTTGAGATACAAAGAGATAGAATATTTGAAACACTCTTATTTTATTTCTTATTTTTTTCTTTCTTTTTTCTCTCTTAGTATTTTCTTTTTGCAACTTTTGTGCGTGCACTTACAAAGAGCACAGGGGCTCATTTTATAGGTAAGAAGTTCTTCATCTTCTACTTGAGGACGAAATTGGTCATTTTTTATATCAAGGGAATGGACTACCATTGGAGATTTTAGAGGATGTACCTTATCTGTGTAAAACTACTTCATTATTTTTTCTGTATAGGTCGATTGGT
>MKEJ01052929.1:0-21151 GCA_001753735.1 Embelia ribes | reverse complement strand
ACATGTGTCAAAAAATTTTGCAAACACAAACAAAAAAACTATTCATCCACATATCGCAATTAAAGTGAAAGTAGAGGAAAAAATAAACATTTATATTAATGAGAGATATAATCTTCTGGTAACATTGTATAATTGTAAATAAGTTTTAGAATTATAAACTATATCTAATGTGTTATTCATATGTTTGATTTGTTAGCTGAAATTGTTGATTAATTGTACAAACTTTAATATGGAATTATAACTATCAATTTCTGGTTTGCAAGTTAGATAATTGCAAATAACTACAATCATAATTCGAATAATAAAACTGTACAATTAAAACTAAAAAACAAAAAAAAAATTACTTTTTTTTGCCAAAGACCATAATAGTTGTAGAATAATTGGCTATTTATGTTATAATAGTGGTACTGCAATTTGTTGAATATGTGTTTTTGTAACAAAATTTGTTTTTTTATGATAAACATTTTTAGTGCTTTAACTTTTAAACTTCCAAAATTTGAATGTCGAAATTATTTTCATAAATTATAATAAAATTTTTCTATTATTTATAGGGAAATTGAAAATACAATTTGAATTATGATATCAAATTAGTAACTAAAATCCGATATTTATTTATTTATTTTATAAAGTTATGAAAAAAATAAACGCATACTAAATTTCAATCACAAACATTAATATCAAGGTCTAACTGAGAAATAGTAATTTTTTTTCCAAAAATAAAACTGTATATTAAAATACGATATGCAAAGCATGTACTCACCGCTTAGTACCTTGAAAAATGTCACGTGTTATAATCATCTAGTGGGAAAAAAAGTGTGGGAAAAATTAAAAAAATTAAATAATATTTTGGATATTTTATAGCAAAAAATTATTTTTGTAAGAATTAAAAAAAAAAAGGTTAATTTTGCAAATACACCTACTATTAGAATTATTTTATCAAATTTCCAACGGGGGCACAATGGGTATCATAGGGTTTGGATTGTAAGGAATAGTATTAATGACATTAATGGTCCCCATAATTTGAAAATTAAATCTATTAGGTACCAATAATTTTAATTTCTATTATAAGTACCCGCAATATTTTACAAAAGTGTCACATTTGGTTCTCAAAATTAAAGATAATGGGGACCTAATAGAACTTCAAGTAAAACTACGAGCACCTTTTCTCTAATTAACCCTAAACAATATCGCGTACCTATGAAATGAGCTGATTGACATTCCCAAAACCGGGTTGGGTCGGTTCAACTGAATTTCTTTAGTTTGGAATCGAAACCGAACCAGTTAAATAGAAAATTTGAACATTTTCAAATTTGTAAATCCAACTGAATCGGCATATAGAAAAATAAAATCGAACCAAGTTCGATCCGGTTCGATTCTCGATTTCACCCATGATTGGAGAGATTAGAATCACATATGTAATTTTTTTATGAAGCATTAAAGTAAAGAATATTAAGTTAGTTTAATGGAATTATATGAAGTGGCTGTGGGTTCATATTGTCCTATATTTTTACATAAATAATTTAACAAGATACAAGTGTCTTAACATCTGTATAGTTGCTCATATTTTCCATCAATCAAAAAGTTGGAAAACTTCATACTTTCACATGTAAATTCAAGTTAAATAAATCAGAACTACTAGTTATTTTACGTGAGAATATACATTCACAAAATAATCAACCCAATATTATTGTGTAATTTGTTCAATTTGGATATCTGAGAGACACATCTATCTTTAATTAGCTGTCACTAAATCATTACCAAAATGACACCTACTATAAAAAAACAAATCTTATTACCTAAGTTAATGTGTACGATAGCTTAAAAATAACACAGAATCACATGGGTGTGCTGGCAAGTGCCACAAGTCTCCCAACCAATAAGTAATTAATCCCCCCTCAACAACATAACCATATATTGTTGTTACAAATTAAATGCACCTACTTTTATATATATCTATCCCATCCGAACCTATCTCATATATAAAGGCAGTGTTATTGCAAAAAAAAAAAAAAAAAAGAATTTGGGTCTCGTGAGAGTTCTTTTATCTGAAATGATAAGATCAAAAATAAAAAAAAATAAAAGGATACATTTATTTGAATGAGTCTAGTTTATCTGATTATATTGTTTTCTAATGATTGTTTGGTGCCCATTAGTGTTCAAAGTGTTGCAATCATTAAGAGTACAACTATCTATTTTTTAATGGCTCTAGATTTTCCAGCTGGTTTAGAATTTGGTTGTACGTAATTGCATTACCGAAACATTTTTTGTTTTTCGGGTCATATGAGAAGCTAATTCTACTAAAATAATTTCAGCTTTCACGTCTATTGGTTGAGTATTACGCCTTAGGAAAGAGAGATTAAACGAACAAATTTCTAAACAGAAAGCTAGTTTTTCGCCAGGTACCGTGAATGGTTCTCTGGTTGCAAATGTTTCGGAAAAATCATACGTTAACTTATAATGTTCAATGTTGTTGTCAATTAACCGAAATTGTACAGTATACGCATATTATGGCTCCTAGTGACGGTCCGACAAGTCATTACTGTACCGATCTGTGAAAATTTATCCTACCAACTAAGTGTATAGCAACTATTGTATAAGCGACACCATCCAACATATGTGGTATCTAAGAAACACGTATACTTCGAAAGGGTCAAAGTATCGGTATCAGATACGTATCGGATACCGATATGCTTCCGATACCGTCGGATAAGTATCGGATACGACGGGATTTTACTTGAATTTTTTAAAAAGTACAAGGGCACAAAAGCAAATATGTTTGAGCCCTTATTTGTAATAAATAGAGAGAGAAGTATAAAACCCTAATTTCTTTTATTTAACACCCCCAATCGATCAATCGATTGCCTCTCCAAATTGCAAGTTTTTTTGTTGCTCGACTTGTAATCGGATGTTTTCTTTTGTTTAAGCATGACCTTGATGTTATGCAATATGTATGCGATATAGAATGTATAATTTATAAATGATTGAATCGTTAGTTATTATTATATATCTTTGGTAGATGTGTGATTCACTTTATAAATCATAATTATTACACTAAACATAATAATAAAATTTTTAAAAATATATATTTTATGGACGTATTGTAGCCATATTCGTATCCTTTTTTTTAAGTTTTCTCGTATCATCGTATCCGTACGTCATAGTGTGGCATAAATGAAAAGAAATTGGTTGCCCAAAATGGTGCATAACTTAGTTCATTATACTTCAAATTTAAAAAATCAACTGAAACTTGACAAAGTCGGATGTACGCAAAATATAAGGACGCATATAGATGCGTTTAAGGCTTTTCCATAGCACTATATTGCATCATGCGGGATACCAGGATTGCATGTATTATATTTTTTTTATATCATATTAATTTTAATTATTTATTAAATTAGTTTTAATAATTTATTTTTTGATATGACATATTTTTGTATTTATTCCTTTTTTTCCCCAATAATTTATAAATTTATAGAAGATAGATTGATAGGATTTATATTAAGATAATATTTTTAAGATAAATTAATATCTGTCTAGGTTAATTTTAGGTACGTGAAAATATTACTATGAAATATTTTTAAAAATTAATATGGATTAAGACAATATTTTAAAAATTTATAAAGAATCTTACATTGATATAAATAAATTTATAAAAATATTTATTTTTAATTGTATTTTGATATTTTTAAATATAATTTTATTAGTTTTTTATGATAAGTTATTTTATATTTATGGGAAAATATATATATGAATGTTTTGGGGTTATACTTGATCTTATATGAAATTTAACTTTAATAATGTATATTATGGTACATTGATATATATGTATATAATTTTAATAATTTTTATTATAATAAATTTTATTATTTTTAATTCTAATTTTATTTGATACATAATTTTAATAATTCTAATGTGATAAATTTAATTATTTTTAATCCTAATTTCATAAAAAAATATTGAGTAAAAATAATTCAACCAGACAACGTAATAATATTGCTTAGTAGTACCATATGAATATAATTATGCATAGGCACCATCAACTTGCATAGTCTCTTCTCCACATAAAAAAACATTAAATATGCAAGTAACAACCAGTCCCCGAGCACATGATGGGTACTAAAGACAGCTTTAACAAAATTATGTACATACATACATACATAAATAAATATAAATACATACATATAATGAGGAAATCCCTCAGAACTCCATGTGGGTCTGTATATTTAACTTGGTAAGCAGACAAAGTAGTTCAGTTATGGATCACATTGAAAAGCCAGATGATCTCTTAGAAGAGAATTGGTTTTTTGGAAATTTGCTTGATATGAAAGCAAAAGAAAAAACAAAAACAAAAGCACAAGCAAAAACCATGTCAAGGAGTTACTCTGATCCCTGCCCATTGGAGAATGAAAAGCTTTCAAAAACAACAGGGCATAACTTGATGAGGGCACCTTCCTTGCCTCCATCCATTGAGAGAGAGATCGATTCCGGAAGTAAGGGAAAGAGTGGCTTACGAAAGCCGCGAACAAGCCTGCACCGAGCCCCGTCTCTTCCTCCTTGTCTAGGGAGGGATGAAGATTCAGACAGTGAGTTTAGCCTCAGCAGATTGATTAGACAAGCATCTCTTAGTTCATCAGATGAGTTGCCTCCCAAACACAACTCTAAGGTAAAAATTAACGATAAACGTACGGAAATCATATATATATATATATATATTGAGTATACATCTGCGGGGTGAATCCTACGTGTTGATATTTTCCATCCAATAAAATCATTGCAGATGATCTAACATGAGGGGCCTATTTGTACCTACAGTTCTATAGTTTAGGCCTCTCTAGCTTCAAAAACGTGTTTTTAATTTACTCAGATTTATTGACTAGATATAAAATAAGATCTCTGTGTTCACATTCAGATGAGTTGCAACCAAGCACGATTCAAAGGTATATTAACAAATTTGTCTCAAATTAATGATGGGGACTTTGTGTTGGATGGGAGAACTGCATAAATCTCGGGATTAGTTGAGGTGAGACACCCAATTAATAAAAAAAAAAAGAAAGGGAAAAAGGAATATTGGAAACATGAGTTGGCTATTCACCTATAGTTTAGGCCTCTCAACCTTCAAATAATATTATTGATATTTTCTTTCGGTTGGGTGGATTATAACCTTAATGTTCAGGATTAAACTTGACATAACCGTACTATGAAGATTAGAGAAGCAAAATCGAAACTATGATCACATTGTGGCTATTGTGTATACAAAGGTTGTGTCTAATAATTACTCTTTGTATGGACTACAGGGGATCAAACAAGTTTCGAGTGCTCCGAGATATCGCCCACAGGCAAAACCACTTCCCCAAAAAAATGAAATTGAGGCTTTTGATGAAATGAGAAACCAAAGCATTAAAGTTCAAAGCAAGCTGAGAAGGAGTACGAGTGATGTTAAATTGCAACAAGTCGAAGGACTCGAGAACACATGCTATACGTTCAACAAAAAATACACAAACCCGCTTGTAATTCCTTGTTTTCAAGACAAGCCTAGAACGGTGTATGATGAGAGCTCGTCTTCCGAAAATATGAAGAACCAGATCAAGTACTGGGCCCGAGCAGTGGCAGCAAACGTGCGCTGAGGTTGCAAAAACAAGTTAACCGAAACTAGTCGACACCTAACTATGGTAATTGAGTCTGGTTCGAGTATGTGTTGCATAAAATTGATGTTCTTTGTTCTGTCATGTGTAATATGCCAAATATTATTTGGGTACGTGTTATCAGGTGTAAGTAACTTTTCTTTTGCTTGGCCATCTAATAAAAGCTGCTAACTTATTTGGTTACGTACTTGTAAACTCTTTTTGATGTTTTAAAAAATTGCTCCTGTTTTTTTAGCCTCAATCTATTAAAGACCTTTACCAATACTAGTTATATTACTAATACATGTTTATTTTTAATTTTTTTACAATAAAAAATACTTCACCAGACACCCCACTACTTATTTAAATAATTTTTAATATTTATTTATCAAATATTAGTATTATATCCATTTTTAGAATCAATTTTTAAAATAAGAGTTAATAAACAAATTCTAAAAATCACCACTAATCTCAAAATAAAGCTGAGACTCTTTTTGTATCTTTGTGCGGACTAGTGTTGTATCATATACCCAAAGGTACATAAACAAATGACAACATCGGATTAGGAAGCTTATGTTAGTTATTCACGAAGAGGAAATTAGTAGAAATGTTGTGGCAAACAATTACATAAAATATTCTTGTGCACACATTGCATAATCCATTATTCTACTTTAAGTTTAGCATTAATCACTCCAAGGTTAAACCAACTAGTCTATTTTTTCATGCTACTCTTGAGAAAACATAACGACTGTACTTAACATCGCTCATTAAGAGATGTGGCTATCACGATGCTCCACATCAGCACGTGGCAATCACACGAGATCACATGACGTGATTTGTGAGCTAACGGCATTAGCACGTTCTCACTTTTGGATTGTCTGTACTGCCCATTTTGAAGCTTTGTTGCCGGGAAAAAAGTTTTGTTAGGATAGAGCTTAGGAACTCGCCACATTATTAGTTTCTTTGTTACCAGATCAAATAAGCACAAAACTATATGATATCATGATATTTAATATATAACAATACCATTAAGATGGAGCTCAAAAAAAAAAAAAGAATCCCAGTGAAGGGACGCCCACTAATTTTGTACTTTTTATTAGTTCATAATTCAGATATTTTCAAGAGTGTCAGAGATGTTGATATTTGTCCTGTTAGAATAATAATTCAATAGCACCTTTCACCCAAAAAAAGGGGAAACAATTATGCAATAGCAAGTCCCACCATTTGTCCGCAAAAGGCAAATCTATTGTTTCTACTTTCTCTCATTTTTTTGTCTGCAATGAAAAATTGACGACGATTTTGTCTCAAGAAAAGTTTTTGAATCTCATAAGTAATTTCACTTCAGGTCCCCAAATCAAAAAAAAAAAAAAAANNGGGCCCCAAATCAAAAAAAAAAAAAAAAAAGAGTGATTATTTTTCTTCACTCTGCCTCATATTTGAAAAGTGTCACTTCCACGTGGATTTGAGAAAGACCTTTTTCTAATGTAAAATTTGCATATGGATCAAAATATTTACCAACGTAGGCTGAAATGAAACTCTGTTCTTCCATATGCATCCATATAAAGAGAATGTCACATAAAAATGAAGTTGGTGCTGGCTTGCAAGGGTATGTCTAACATGTTACCGAATCTAATTATTTATTTTTAAAAAAAAATAATTCAAACAACCGATGCCACAAGAGCCAACCTGTCCAGTAATTGAAAACAAGTCTTGCATATATACCTAAGCATATTAGATTTCATTTCATATCTTTATCAGGTTACACCTGTCTAAATGATATATTTACTGTTAGAGCTTTCATATTATTGATCTGTTAATAATCTCTAAAGAAATAAGCAAATGATGCGGTAAAAAAATAAGCAATCATATCAAAATTCCAATCCGACAATAAATTTCTCTAAATCCCTACACGCATATGCAGATAGGAGTAGATGTTATCCACACAAATACTTCTCTCATTTTTTCCAATAATCTGGAGCATTGCATTAATGCCTTTCGAACAAGACATGAAATAGGATACAAGAAAATAAAATGCAAATGATTTTTTTTGGCACCCCAGATATCTCGAAGTTTTTTTGCGACCCAGGACTAATTCTTCGAGATACGATCATGCACAGTGACGAGAATCTCTCCCAAAAAAATTGTTGCATCCATTGAGACTCAAACTCGAGACCTCAACTTAAGCGGCCCAAGCCCCCCTTTCACTCAGACCAACCTCCGTTGGTGATATAGATCTTTTCTTAGTAAGCAGAAAGAAGTAAAAAGAGTGAACTAGCAGAATGCTTCTGTATTAAGCATAACTTCATCTTCTTTACTCTAACAGAATCATGTAAAGGCTGCCAATGGCCGAAAGATCAAACCAGGCGGCAAACCAGCAGTTCGATTATTTGGTAGGAACAAGAAACAAAGTACCTGACAAGGTAAACATCAATAGGGCCCATGGTGCTCCTGAGTACTACTCTATATCTTCTCTGAGGATAATCAATGGCCTGGTAAACAAGAGTATTGTTTTAAGAATTTGGACCAGCAATTTAGCGCCAAAACTGAGTTATACCAATACATACCTCATCAGGATCTGGAACCTCCAGTGTGGTCCCATGAGGAGCTTTAATTGCTATCAGGGTTTCATTCTGATACGGTAATATAAAATTTGGTAAGCAAGAGAGTATTTACAGAGTTCTAAAATAGGAATACAGTACAAAAACATGCTAGAGGCATTAATGAAACGAGGTATACTAACCTGGAAGCATGGCAAGCTTTTAATGTCATCTTCAGTAACAAATAGCCACCTAAAAATAAGACAAAGCAATTGCCTCAACCAAGTTTCTACTAATTTGCAACTAATACTAGGTTTCAACAGAGAAGAAAATTTTACTTCTGATTATCCTCATTTTCACTAAGCTCCCTTAACCTTTCTTGTGTTTCTCTGAAAGGAACCAATGCAATAGAACTTCAGTGCAGTCCATTATTTGAACCCCCAAAAAAACCCCAATATAAAAGAGAACAAAAAAAATCAATGAAATGGCACTTCACTATTTGACCTTATTTTCTCATCTAATCTATGCTCCTCGTAGGAAAGATTTTCAACCTCTGCCTGCAAGAAAAATCACTCATAAGGACAAACCCAAAGAGCTCCAAAGACCAAAACATAAACTCACCTTGAAATACTTAAAAAAGACAATTCAAGAAAATGCACCTACACAAGTAATAAAAAAAAACAGCCAGAAGGAAAATAGAATTTAATTTCCCACCACTGACGGTGTTGAGTTCTTTCACACCAGTGGGGCGTGGATGATGACACATGCATGTATGGATGCATGTTATGCATCCAAGGCCGTAGGTATAGAAAAACTCTAAAATGTCTGTGGAGGGAAACTTCACACATGAAAATAATAGCTCAGCGCAGCCTGATCTTCTCACTTGCACTGCAGGTCCAATAAAAGAATTTCATCCAGGCCCCAATTAAAATTTCAATAATTGATCCAAATATCAAGCTAATCAATTTCTTGGACTTCATTCAATAAATTGACATATGTAACCTACACTAAAGTATATGAAACTCCAGCAGCACAAGCCGCACAAAAGACACAAGAGGATTCAGAAAATGAACCTCCAGGAAACAAACCTGTATGGTAGCAAAACTCTCATCAGCCTCCCCTGGCCTTGCCGCATCAATCCCCCTGATTGTTCACCCATTTGGTAATTAATTTCAAATGTGCTGGTGTGATCAATACGATTAATAAAATTGGCAAATACAAAATCACATCTGAAAACAAATTAGAGATGCATGCATACTTCCATTGAATTCTATTCTTCAGCTTCTTCTCAATGAGGCCAATACCTTCAAGGACATTTGTTATGTCGTATATTCGCCTCTTCTGTACCTGTAACAGAAACTCTTCAATGGAGTAAAAGAACTCAATATTTGATGCATAGATAGAGTGGCAGCATATATACATCTAGTGTCTCAGCGGCTTGATTCAGATCAAGAATACCATCTTCAGCATGTTTGATCAGATTGATGAACTTTTTTGTCAATAGACCTGTATAAAAAAGTCAAGATTCTGTGAAATTCTTTCTCAGGGGGTGTCCTTGGCTCAATTTCAGAAGTATAGTGAAAGAGAATCAATAGCAAAAGTAACCAAGGAGGACTAGAATCAAAGGAGAGAATTCAACTGTAAGCAAAAATAAAATATGGGGAATGAGATTGCCAGGCCATAAGAAAAAAATCAGTTACCAAGGGAGCTATCATAACGACAGGTGCCAATTGGAGTGAGATTGTTGCCCCCAGGTGACCCTGCATACACAAAATAACGTAGTTCATATTTCCTACCCATTTCGCCCCACTCACATTATTAGAATACCTCAAAAAATGTGTTAAGACTGAAATGGACAAATTTCTTAAGTGACAATAAATACTTCCTCGACTACATAAATCTGCCACTGCATTTTATATGGCATAGGATAGCCATTAAGGTCAAGAACCTACAGACTCGAGAGCTAGTAATGCTCACCAATAATTTGTGCAGGAGTTTGAAATCCAGATCTGTTGCCTTTTACAGTCCGTGGTGCTTTTTGAGTTTTTCCTCCTTTTGCTGGCGCAGGTGTTTGCACCAGGGTGACAATATCTTCTGCACATCCAGCAGAGCCAGCTTCAAATTCCGCTGCATCACTCTTCCGCTTGATTTGCTAAAAGCCAGATTTAGTTTCATAGTTCAATGTAAGTAACTACAAATCTTCAAATGCTAGGGAAAAAATATAGAACAAATGCCAACATGATCTAACTGGATAACATGATTGCAGATTCATTCATCGAGTCTCACACTCGTGCTTGGCATGAATTCTTGGTGTGCAAAGTCTCGCTTCTTGACCTCTCATTTGTTCGAGTTTGAGGGGGAGTGTATTTGTTTGTCGCTCAAAAAAAAATATTGACTGCCCGGTGAAAAGAAAGAGGCTAGACTATGAAACTGAAGAACGTGAGGGTGAAGGAAGAATGGATATATCCTTCGTGCATTTTCCCCAACTAAAACTCAATGTAGTAGCTTTCATATTTTTAAAAGTTACATATATTAATGACAATTTAGTTTAGAAAAACCAACAAATTGTATCAACAGAACACCAAGGGACACTTTAGGCCATGATTCTCTTTGTCCATTAAGCTAAAACTATGTTTTCCATTTGTTCTTCTGGAGCCCTATTGAACAAAATGTACCCTAACTCACCACACTAGCCATGTCATAATGGAAAAGCTAAAACTCAAGTTCCTGCACTACCTGCACTGATCTCACCGGAAGTACAAAACTTCTTTCACAAAACCAAGAATAGATAGCATCTGAAGATATTGGCATGTCTTCATTTGGTGCACTAAAATCTAAAGCCATAAGAAATCAAATTGTGTGCATTTGGTTCTATCTCAAAGAAAGTAACGCTGCTATGAAGTGCAGGAATTTCCACACCACAATCTTTCAGTAACCCCCTCATTGTACAGAATGGCAAAATGGAAGCATTACAAACAGCTTCAAAAATTTTTTTACAAAGTTGAACTGGAGATGCCAAGACCCACTTGAACAATGAAGAAACAAGTTCATAGTAATAAATCAAATTATCAGCCAATGTAGCATTTACCACCACATGGAGGTAGGCATATAGGCAAATATGTGAAAGGAAATCGAAAACCACAGTTAGGACTTATACTAAAGTACTAGCTAATGCAAACAAAACTAAAGGAAATCAAATTTTCCCGTTAATATGTTCATTTTAGGTTATATGGAAGTGGAGAGCTGACATAACACTTCCATCATGGTTCAACAGAACAAGGCTACAAATTCATCAAAATAACAAGAGAAATCAATTTACCAATCCTTAGCCGACTTCTCTCTCTTTCATTAACTCGAGCTCAAACCTGCTTTACCCACCACCGAACTCCAAAAAGCATACACATGAAAAGAAGTCCACGAAAAGACTATCCAATGGAGATGGAATTCCACTGGAGTGTGTCAATAACGAAAATTTGTTAAGCAAACATTCATATCTTCCCATTTCCTAAATATGGTCTCAAACGGAACCAACAGTAGAAGCCATCAGCTCAATCCCGTTATATCCCAACCCCGTAACAGAGCGGCCTAGAACACTAGTGTTCTTTCACTATACACATTATTTCATACATGGAGCTGTGGATGAGAGTCATCCCCAAACTCTTGTAGTTCAAGCAAAATTCATTATCTTGTTATCACATTCATGATTCATCCAAACCAACATCCACTAACTTTTAGAACAACCTAAAAGCCGTGCCTAGCAAGCACAGTAGCTATTCAAAGGACCAGGAAAATTCGCTAGTATCTATCTGGATTCCTGATTCTATTCTCCTCTCCAATTTCCAACCATAACTACTTGCTAGAGTCTATATTGTCCTCTCTCCATAATTGAACCGAAGCATGGACCACTTGGACAAGAGAGAGGTAAGGAGGAATTATGTGCATGTACATGCACAAAGTTGCAGTGGAAGGAAGATACAGAGAGAGAAACATCTATGTTGATATTTAAGTAAGCTCCTGATAAGTGCATGACGAGCGAAATCACAATGAACTTAATAAAATACAAATGCCTTAAAAATCTTGACTGCACAGCAATTTCTCCCAAATAATGCAAAAGAAGATCTCTACAGCAAATGTGGCTGGCAAAGACCAAATGCCTGGATCACCACACAAAAAAACAAGAGATATATAGTAAAGAAATCTCTATGCTTTCTCCAAAAGTCAAATGCTCTACTTCTAATAGATGAAAACTACCAGCTAAAGTAAAGAAATGTGAGCCAATACTAGCTAATAGAAGAACATGCGTTATGTAGAAAATGCAACTAGAGTAAACTTACTGCTTGTCTTTTTCGCAACTAAACAAAGATTAAACTTTTACGTATGCTTCTAACTTAGAACCTATATGTTTAACTATCGTGAATCTTTATCCATCGCGGTCAGCGCAGATGAAGTAAAATTAAAGCCTAGGTCCACAAACTAGGAAAAAAAGAAATTAAAACTTGACACATTTATATACTACCATAAAACTGTACTTAACAAATAAAAATCGTCCAAAAGGAATTCATTTTGAGCTACAAAACTTTACACATCTCAAAGCAAATCCCCAGATACATACACCGATGCACAACACATTTACACAAATTATGGAAAAAGAGAGACCTGTCTGGCAGAGGCGCAGGGCAAGCTCTGCACGGCACATCTTGGCCACTCATTTTCAAATCAACTACTGAGATTAAATGTATGGATTACCAAAAAAAACTAAATGAGAAAAATTTGTTTAATCTCAGCTGCTGATTTGAAAATGAGTAGTCAGGATGCGTTGGGCGGAAACTGCCAAGTGCTTCGACCAGGCAAGCCCCCTAGTCCCAAATTATGTATGTAGTTACTGCAACATGGACCACGATAGCTTCCGTTTTGATTTGGAGGGAAACAAAAGGAAGGGAAAATGAACTTTATGATAATCTAATTTTTCCTTCAACCAAATCAAAGCTAAACTTTTAGATGAGCTTATAACCCATGGATTTTTTTATAACAATTAAGAATAAGATATGGTTCTATTAATCTTTTCGACTTTAATTACAAATCCAAATCCCAAAGACAGATGAAGTAAAGCTAAAACCTAGGTCCACTACCTATGACAATTTCGCACAATTAAAACCCTAGCTGGAAAATTTAAGATCAAACAAAAGAAAATGTCTTCAACTACTTGAACAGATCGAAATTGAAGCCCCCAATTGCACAATCCTGCTTTAGAAAAACAAATCTGAAGTACAATACACACATGTATTTATATATATAATTGTGTATGCAATGAGTACTGACCGGAGTTTTGACTATAATAGCCTCGGGTTGGTTCCGGACCATAGCTGAGAATTGGTGGTACTCTCCGAACGGCGGCTTCATCGCCGTGAAGGGCAGTTGACGGCGACTCTGAGACTGTTGCTGATGCATGATCTGCTCCTTTAACAGACGGCAGTGGACTGAAGAAGGTCACAATTTAGAGAGAGCGAGAGAGATCAAACCCTTGAGAGGGGTTTTAGATAGAAGGGAAATTGGAGAGAGAGAGAGAGAGAGAGAGAGATCTGGTTGGCGATGGATATATTTATATGTATGTATATATATGTGTATATGTATAGACACAGAGAGAGAGAGAGAGAGAGAAGGAGTTGATGAAAGCGGGAAGAGAGAGAAAGAGCAGAAAACGAGGGAAGAGACGAAGGGGAGGGAGGAGGGAATTTGGTTCGGATATAGATGTGGAGGGAAGCACTTATATATTAATTTATTATACATATATTTAATTCGTTTAGTTTAATAATGAGATGAAGTCTATTGTTTTATTAGAAACAATTTTCATATAGTAAGTACATCATTCTGATTACTGAGTGACCCCTATTTTTATAATTTTTTGGGTAAATTATACTTTGCCCCCACGAGGTTTCTGAAATTACATTGTACCTCCAGAAAATTTGGTGGCCATTATAGTTTACCCCCAAAGTTTCTTGACGTAAAGTGAAAGTAAAATTATTTATAATAAATAATTCAACTATTTAATAATATACCCTTTAAATAGTATCTTTTATATAATTTTTTGTTATAATTTTTTATAAATTATTGTTTACCAATATAATATATATTTATTAAATATTCTTTTATGTTATATTACCTAATATCAAGTTCTAAATCAGTAAAATTAGAAAATTAAGTGAGGACAATATGGTCTGTATACAACAAAATCTAATTTAGATTATAAGATGGAGCAATGTGTAATTTCCGAAACTTTTAGGGGTAATCTGAAATTATCAAAAATCTCATGGGGCAAAGTGTAATTTATCCCTTTTTTTTTTTTGGTGATTCTTATTTATGTCATGGCCTAACATTTGCAAACGAGTGCACCCGAGTCAAACAAGCCTGAGTTCGTTTATTTGTAGGATGTGTTCAAATTTGGCACATTTATTGAATAAATTTTAATTTTTTATTTAGGTTCGGCTCGTACAAATCCGAGCCTGAGTCTATTTATGTACATTTTAGTTTTTTAAAATCAATGTATATTACTTATTATTTATCAATTGAATAATAAAACAAATATTATTAAATTGATCTTTTATAAAAACGTAAACTAATAAGCACGTAATAACGGATATAACGAATAATTACGATATTTTATAATTTTTTCAATTAAATCTTATAAATATAAATGGATAAAAATATTTAAAAATTGCATCATTTGAGTAATAAGATGAGTGTTTCTTAATTTATTACATTTAATATAAACTATATATGTTTATGTTCATAAACCAACATCTCAAATTTAAAATATATGTATACAAATATATGAATCAAAAGAGTCCGAGCTATTAACAAGCCGAGTCAGAAATGGTTCAAATTCAGCTCGTTTAACTACGAATCTTATTTTGTTGTTCAAATTTGACTTGTTTATCTAACGAATCTTATTTTGTTGTTCAAATTCATCTCATTTAGTAAATGAACGAGCCCGATCCGAATCCTTGACAAGCTCAGCCCAAATTTGTTTATGAATGACTCAAATCATTTGCATCCACAGGTCTATTGATAGGGTTTCTTTTATGAATATATGTTTTATTAAATTTATTAAAGTCATCTAAAAGTTTAGATATGAAAAATTGTCAAATTTTGGAATTGTGTAATTTTAATGTAGTTTTACAAATTACTAAGAACAAAATTTGAAAACATACCCAATCCAACCATCACTCCTCGCAAATTTGACACATCTACCTCTACTATCACAACTGCAACATTTCGTTTTTTTAGAAATAAAAATTATATAAGGGGTTAAAAACCTCTCTATCCCCAAGTAAGAAGTTGGAAGGTTATAGCCTAGCTTTTCTAGCTTCATTTTATATATGCTTATTCTCTTTTAAGGAATGATAAGAATTTTTTTGGATGAGGATTAAAAGTGCAACCACTACTTCATTATCGTCTACAAAAAGAGATACTTTTGAAGTATAAATTATAATTAATAGCTGTTATCTAGCATATAGTTATTGAGTAAATAAATGGTACACACACACATAATAGTGCACAAAAGTAATAGATATGCAATTGTCGGATTTTTTTCACATTTTATAGTTTTGGGATTATTGAAAATTACTAGGGATTCTTGGTAGACTAGTGCCGTCCAATCTTATAAAAGGCAAAAAAACATTAGAATGCCAACCAATATTAACGATATTTTTTTGTGAAATTTATTCCTAAAAAGCAATTTATGTAGTGGACACGCGCGCCCATTTTGCCACTATAGCTTGTCCGTTTTTTCTTTTGGTGCTTCAAAAGTTTAGTTAAAAGGGAAGTAATGCTAGGGCTTATATTAGTGTTTACAAATATACGAAATTCAATACAAGTGAACAATTTGACGGGCATATCTTACTGCTTTATTAAAAATATGATTTCACAAAATATTTTACACACTTTTTTTTTTTTAAATTTGTCATTCATCTTGTTTCTTTGTAATAAAAGTTATCGTACCCAAAATTATAAATTAACTAATTTTAACTTACATATTTTTTTGTTAATAGATAATATTGTATCTTTAAAGAATTAGATTGATAATTATCACAAAAATAAAATTTAAGCAATTTAAAATAAAAATATTAAAATTTAAGGAATTATAATTTACAATTACTTGCAAATCTACCAAACTTTAAATATTATATTAATTCTTAAGAGTACAAATTAGTATCACCAGTTTGCGGAGGTAATTCAAAATTTTTATATAATGCACACTCAAAATTATGATAAATGATAATAACATTTATTTTATTATTTTTTTTGGAAATTGCAAGTATATAGAACTAAAAAAAAATACAAGGATCTTGAAATATTTCAACTAGGACAAACCCCTAAAAGAAACACCTAAGAGAACAAAGAGAAAGAAAGTCCAAAAGGAAGAGGCCAACCATGAGGTTTATAGAACACCTCATGAGATAACATCACCCTTACAACAACCACAACTTGGTAGCCAAAAAATAAGTAATACAAGACACAGTTGGCACAAGCGCCGAAGATCCATAACAAAGCCACTAAATTAACCATTTGGCAATAGAAGAAGAGGCCCAAACACACACCAAATTCCATGGATGTACTCGAAGGTCTTAAACTTGAGAATCAAATTCCTTACAAAGGTTACATCAAAATAACATTGACAAGAAATATGAATAATCTTAGCAACTCTATAGAATTACCACGAACGTGGAAACAATACTCACACTAAATCTAGCATACACTGAACATCGCTATAAAGTTAGTGGCTCGTCTGACTTTTTTCCCCATGGGTTCCCTCATTCCGTTCCTTCTATAAATAGTACATGATGGAGCAAAATAACAACCGACACTTCTTCGCCATATTTCTCTTACCTCTGAAGTGTTTGCTAGCCCACACTACCCAATCTCTCCATCCTCCTTCGTAAGGAAGCCTTTAGAATTCCCTGCCAAATTCCCTCCAAACTGCTTTAGAAAATGTGCAATAAGAAACAATATGCTTAAAGCTCTCCTCCTCCTCCAAACAAATGGCACATCTGTTAGCAAGATTTATCCCTCTTCTTTGTAGCCTATCAAGAGTTATCCATTTACCTCTCAAAGCTAACCAAGTGATAAAACTGCAACGAGGAATAATTGGGTTCTTCCAAACTAGCGGAGCCCAATCTTGAGAAACCCTTCTTTCCCAAATGCATTCCTTAGCCAAACGCACCGAGAACCCTTTTTTCATGAGACATCTAAAGGAGACCATCCAACCCCCCACTGAACCGAGACACTGGCTTGTTTTAAAGATCTAAGAGGCTAATGCAATTCAGAAATGGCCACGCGAAAACCTCCGATGAAGTAAGATCGCCTACCATGAGATTCCTTCCTAACCCCGATTCTAAGATGACCCTCGCATTGATTTCCTTATAAATAGTCCCCTCAATCATCCAAGGATCAAACCAAATGGAAGTATTCTCCCCATTTCCCAACTTTACCCGAATATGGACACTTAGAAAAGGCCTAAGTTGAAGCATCTTCTACCACGTCCATGAACAACTGTGTGGAATTTTCATTTACCAAAAGGTGTGGTTCCGAATCAAGTTGGCCTTCACCCAATCTTTCCAAACCGAAGAATGACCATTGTCGCATAGGTTCCACACCCCTTTAGCCAAGAAAGCACCATTCCATTCCTTGATTTTTTTTTATCCCAATACCCCCTTCTTCCAAAGGAAGGGTAATGTCTTTCCATGCCACTTTTGCATTGTGAGCCGTCAAATCCACCCCGGACCCTAGGAACTTCCTAAGCAAAGCCTCCAACTCAATAGTAACCAAAGTAGGGATGTTAAAATGGGCACTCCAAAAAGATTGGATGCTAAACAATACTAATTTAATAAGTTGTAGCCGGCCGGCAAAGGAAAGAAACCTAATAGTCCAATAAGCAATTTTCTTTGCTATTCTCTCCATAAGAGGCAGACAATTTGATTTTCTCAACTTTGAAGTGATAAGGGGAATTCTTAAATATCTAATTGGAAGATTGCCAATAGGAAACCCGAAAATCCCTTGAATCCGATCCCTAAGCCCATGGTCTAGGCCTGCTACAAAAAGATTACTCTTGTCCGGATTAGCCACCAAACCCGAGACCGAGGAGAAATATTCTAGAGTATTATTCACCATTTTGGCCAACCCCACATCCCCTTTGCCGAAGATTTAAAGATCATCTGCAAAACAAAGGTGAGTAAGCTTAGTTTTAGAAGTTCTCCAATGAAATTTAAAATTTTGACTCGTGTTCACTTTGAGCACTTTGGAGAGGACATTCATGCACAAGACGAAAAGGTATGGCGAAAGCGGGTCATCTTGACGTAAACCCCTACCACTAGTGAAAAAACCGTGAAGGGATCCATTCAAAACAATGGAGAAAGAGGCCGTGGTGACACATTCCCGGACCCAATCAATGTTCAAACTGGGGAAACCCCTCAATGTCATCACTTCCTACAAAAACTCCCAACTAACCGAATCGTAAGTTTTCATGAGATCCACTTTGACGGCAAATCTCAGGGGACCTTTATTGAATGATACTTATGCATTAGTCCTTGAGCCAAGAAAATGTTATCACTAAACTTCCTCCATTGAACAAAAGCGGATTGGCTAGTATCAATCAAATCCGGAAGGAACGCTTTCAACCGATTCGCCAAGATTTTAGAAATGGTCTTGTAGAAGATATTACAACACAAGATTGGCCGCAATCGTTCAAGCGGCTTGGGTTTGGGACCTTAGGGATAAGGGTCAAAAAAGGCGTATTCAAGCACTTTAGAAGCTTCTTCTTCTCAAAGAATTCGCTAATTGCCTCGGTGAAAGTGTTTCCAACAATGTCCCAAATGCTTTGAAAAAATTGCCTATTGAATTCATCCGGGCCGGGAGCCTTGTCTTTGTCAATGCTAAATAAAGCTGCTTTAATCTCATCCGGACCCACAATCCTAACAAGCCCTTTGAAATTAGAATCTGAATGGCCCACGAAATCAGCAAGCCCGAAGTCCCTACTGTCCACTCTCCTTGACCTAAAGAGATCTGTATAGTACCGGATTATCTCCTCTTTAATAAGCTTAGGATCCGATATTTCTTCCCCTCGATCATTAGTAAGGGTCCTCATACGATTTAGATTCTATCGTTGCCTCATTGAAAGAACAATGTGTTTTGGTTATCTTCTTCTAACCGACGAACCCTACTCTTTTGTCTAGCATAACTCTCCGCTTGCAAAGCTAAGATATTGGCTTTTTTTTTTTAGTTCCCTGAGGGAAAGAAGATCCACCGAAAAATGCCTTAGCGAGTCAAGATTTTTTTACAAGCAATCCACCTTGTCCCTAATCTCCTTAAAATCCGAGCTTAACTCTTTTTATTTCCTACGGGAGAGGGCCTTGAGCATGCATTTAACTGCTTTAAGTTTTTTACTGAGCACATACATCTTATACCCCCCAATAGGCTTATTCTAAGCTTCTGCCACCATACTTTTAAATTCGGGAAAATCTTTCTAAAAGTTGAAGAACTTAAAAGGCTTATGTCCCCCTTCAAAATGGATACCCAAAGAAATGAGCATAGGAGTGTGGTCTGACACGCAATGAGTGAGAAAATTAGCCTCCGAATTAGGAAGAGCTTGGAGCCAAGTATCATTCACAAGGGCACGATCAAATTTCCTCCGGATAAGGAAATCCCCATTGTTATTATTCCAAGTGAAGAAAATACCCTTGTATTTTAAATCCTCCAATATGGATCCATTAATGCAATCATTCAAATTATTAATGTAAGTAGGCCATTTCCTAGTACTGCCATCCTTCTTATATGAGAATCTAATCGCATTGAAATCACCTAAAACTACCCAAACATCATTATGAACCTGAAAAGATATATAACATATCGGCCCAAAGCTTCCATCTTTCAAGAACATAATTTGAACCATAGACAAAGGTAGCCATGCAACTAACATCATTTGCAAGAGCAACTAGATTAACATGCATAAATTGATTAGAGCTATCAAGCACCTTAAGATCCCACACCTCCGGATTCCACCCAACTAAAATATGACAACTAGATATGCTAGAACCATTATGAGTAAACTTCCACTTAGGCCAAATAGAGTTGCAAACATAACTAATATTATCAAGACTAAGTTTATTTTCAATTAAGGTAATACAATAAATATTATTATCAAATATAAGCTTCCTTACCTCCACGTGCTTCGAGGGGTTATTTAAGCCCCTTACATTCCAGCATGTAAGATGATACATCAAGTAGACGATGTAGGGATCTCGGTCCCCTTGTCACCCCTAGCCTTCATCTTTTCGGCTTCATAAATCTTCTTCTTCTTCCTGTGAGCACTCTTCTTAAGATTTTTCTTGTTCCTTCGGTCGAGTTCATCAACTAATTTCACTTTATGGCCCAATAGAATAGGAGATGGTGTTCCATTTTCTATAGACGATTTTCCTTTATCCGCAAGCATCCCTTCTATGTCGATTCCACTAGGCCTCGGACCACTAGGTTCTCTGGAATTCAAACCAACCCCATTTGAAGCTTCCAACCCCGTTATAGCCTTGCAATCTTCCTTGAGACTTTTTTGATGGCATGTCCTACTATATGAGTCGACCAAACCACCTTCAAGAGCCTTGAAAGAGTTTGAAATTAAGGTTGTGTGTGAGGGTCTAATGGCCTCGAGTAAAAGGGTTTGTTTGGGATTCGAATTTTTTATGTGAGAGGCTTGAGTTGGTTCGGTAAAGGCCGAATGTGGAGGGGTTTTAGGTCGAGGGTGTAAGGTCTATATACTAGTTTTGTTTGGTTAGTAGGAATAGGGATTTTTGGAGGTTGTTTAGGGCAAGATTGTGTTTGGTAACCAAAAACATTGCAAAGAGTACATTGTTTAGGGCGCCAACCATATTCGACCCTTACTTCAAAGTCTTCATGGAACTTGGTTTGCACCCTAAAGGATAAGGGAAATCACTTCCAATCTTCATT
>MKEJ01052928.1:0-10589 GCA_001753735.1 Embelia ribes | reverse complement strand
ATGTATATATTTATATATGAATATTTAAGTCACTTTTCCTTTACAATAAAATAATTTATAATTTGAGACATCACAACAAATAAAAATAATAATAATAATAATAATACATCGTAAAAACTCAACAGATCAAACAGGCCATAAATCCAAAATAAGATAATTTTAATCAAATTAACAATCAATAAATCATATTAACCCAAATTAAACCCTAAACAAATAATTAAGTAGTAAGATAAACTTAACAATTAAAAAAATTACCAAAATCCAATTCCACCATTAAATATTAATTTTTTTCTAAATCAAAATTAATTAATTATTTATATATATATATATATGTATACACATACACACATTTATGCACGACGGATGGGCAAGGCTGAGGTGGGGTGCGTCATCGACAATGCGTGACAGAGGTAGAGGGCAGCAGTTGGGGGTGACCCGTACACGACCCGTTTATTAAACCCGTACACGATCCGACTATTAAATGTGTTAAACGGATGGACCCATTTATCACCCAAACTTGTTAAGGTCTCACCCAAACATGTTTAAATATACTACATTATTTTATAAAGTACAAACTACAATCCAAAATAACTAGATTAGATTAGGGTTAGAAAAAATAAGTTTATATATTTTCTACGTGGCTATCATTTAAAAAAAATTATTAATTTATTATTATATTAATTTTAGTTAAATGGGTAAACAAGTTATAAACGGATTGACATATCTCATTGGAACATGACCTATTTATTAAATGTATTAAACGGGTTGACCCGTTTATCACCCAAACCTATTAAGGTCTCACCCAAATCCGTTTAATCAGTGTCGATTCATGTCGGTTAATCGTATCGTGTTAGATTTTGACAGGCCTAGCCGTATGCCACAAAAAGGTTTCTGATAAGCAAGCATTGACCAAAGATGATCAAAGCAACTCTGGTTTTACACATTTTTTTGTGTAATTGTATTTTTCTTTTCAACGTTTTGAATTTTAATAATTTTGTGGTGATAATAAATAATTTTATTATTCTTTCTTATTCTTTATTCCAATATTTTTGTGGGTTTTATTTAATTATTTAATTTTGTTGTTCTTTAATTATAGTATTCTTTTTATTTATCATTCTTGTTTATATGTTTTTCAATTCTACTCATTTTTTATTGATATTTTATTTAAATATTATTGGCATATTTTATCTTAGTATGAGTAACTAATTTTTAGACTTACCCCTGATGTGATAAAGGTGCTTGATGTAAATATTAAATTTATATATTGGACTACTAAATTGAAGTAAATTAGTAGAGAGTTTTTATTAGGTTTTTCATAAAATTATCCCGTCGGAATAAAAATTTTATTTTTCAATTCTATGTTGGGCCTAATGGCTATCTCAGATTGATAGTCCGATTGAGATAGTTAGAAAACTAAGTTTTTATGAAGATGGAGTTGAAAACTATCTATTTTATTAATTTTAGGATTATTAATCTGTCTAGTCAGTTTAGAAATTGCTTAGACGTAGTTATGGTGTGTGACAAATACCCGATGACCCTCTAAGTTGAATTAAACTAGATTCAACGCACTAGTAAGTTAATAAATAATTTACTGAGGTATTTCATTAAATAGGATTATATATGATGTTTAATACATATAATTTAATGTACGAGACTATACTAGATAATACCAAGGGGCAGGTTGCTTTTATTTATTAATTTCATCTTGCTTAATTTGTTTAGACTTTGAAATTTCCCAAATTCTCTGAAATTTCCCGTGATTTAGGAGAAGGTTAATTTAAATAATTGCTAATCGAAATTAGAATTTGGTAATTTTAGAGAATTGGGCAAAATTCAAATTTTAAACTAATAAGCAAGATGAAATTAATAAATAAAATAGACCCGCTCTTAGGTATTATCCAATCTAGTCTCAAACATTAAATTATATGTATTAAACGTCGTATATAATAATATTTAATAAACTTCCTTCGTAAATTATTTACTAACTCACTAGTGCATTGTATCTAATTTAATTCAACTTAGAGTGTCATCGGGTTCCTAAGCCGAGCTGTCTCTAACCTTTGTTCAATCAACTACACGTTCCGAATTGTCTTATCAGCCAACTCTGAACCCAACAGCACTCCATCGCCCACTTCCGCTCAAAAAATAGTAGATAAACACTGTCTCCCATACAACGCTTCAAATGGTGTCATTTCGATACTTATGTGATAATTATTGTTGTAAGCAAATTTAATCAAGATTACACGTTCTTCCCAACTTCCGCCAAAATCAAGGACGGAGCATATCTTCTAACGTCTAGATGGTTCGTTCCGATTGACTATCAGTTTGAGGGTGAAAAGTCGTACTCAACGAAAGTTTAGTTCCGAAGGCTTTTTGAAGCCCCGACCAATAACGCGAGATAAATCGAGAGTTACGGTCAGACACAATTAGCAAACTTTGTCATTCGATCTACGATCACCCATATAGCATCGCTTCCTCGCCTCGACTTAGGCAAAACCCACCACAAAATCTATTGTGGTCTGTTCCCACTTCTACTCGGGAATGGGCAATGGTCTAAACAACCCACCTGGATGCTTGTGTTCAGCCTTCTCTTGTTAATATGCCAAACAATGCGATACAGATTCCGCTACATCTTTCTTCATTCTGACCCGCCAAAAATGATGCGAGACATCATGGAACATTTTGTTACCCTCAAGATGTACTGCTAAATGCGAATGATGAGATTTCCGAAGAACTTCATCTCGAACAGATTTTGAAACAAACAAATGATATTAAAATGGTATCTTGCCATCCTTCACCATTGCCTATCAATCAAGACCATTCTCACTAAGAATGCAAACATGATAAGTATCGGATTCATCATCAATGCACTTCGCTTCAACCATGCGAGTAATCAAAGTAGGTTGGACTTCGATCATGAACAACGTCGCTCTACCCCCCGCTTCTTCTAAGTAATCCAAACCGAACTCGTTCAATACGCACATCATTTGCCATTCATTCATAGTAAGAAAAGCAAGAGAACACCGAGTCTTACGACTCCATGCATCCGCTGCTACATTTTCCTTTCCCGGATGATATTCTAGATTAGAGTTATACTGATCTAAGTACTCCATCTACTGCCATGATGCATATTTAAGCCACATTGCCTAAACACGTACTTGAGAGATTTATGATTAGAGAATACCTCAAACTTTGCCTTGTAGAGATAATGCCGCCAACACTTCAATGCAAATACTACTGCGCCAAGTTCGAGATAATGAGTAAGATAGTTCTTCCCATGCACCTTCAATTACCTCGATGCATACACCACCACCTTTTTTAGTGGCATCTACATATAACCCAACCCCTCTTTCGATGCATAACAATACACTGTGTAGCTAATACCCTGCTCTGGAATAATAAGAATTGAAGCCGAGGTTAACAACTCCTTCAAAATAAGAAAAGGCACCCACTTAGAGTTTCACTTGAACTTTACACCTTTGCAAGTAAGTTTCGTATTGGGGCTGCCAAACAAGAAAATTCATGAACGAATTGACAATAATACCCAGCTAGCCCCAAGAAACTGTAAATTTTGAACACCGACTTAGGTCGTTCCTAATTGGTAACAGCCTCAATTTTTGAAGGATTAACAACCTTGCCACTTTTAGAAACCACGTGACCAAGAAAACGAACCTCATGCAACCAAAATTCGCATTTTGAAAACTTCATATAAAGCTTATGCTTCTGAAGAGTAGAAAGTATAACACGGAGATGTTCTTGGTGTGCCTCTTCTGTTGGCGAATACACGAGAATATCATCAATGAATATAATAACGACACGATCAAGATGTGGTTGGAATATTTGGTTTATGAAGTCCATAAATGTCACAGAGGCATTCGTTAGACCAAATGGCATCACGAGAAATTTATAATGACCATAACGAGTTTGAAATGTTGTTTTCACGATATCTTCCTCTCGCACCTGCAACTGGTGATAACTCAAAAGTAGATCGATCTTAGAGAAGAAGCAAAAACCACACAACTAGTCAAACAGATCATCAATACACAACAAGGGATATTTGTTCTTCACCATTACACGATTCAACTTCCGATAGTCAATGCACATACACATCTAACTATTATTCTTTGGCACGAATAAAGCAGGAGCACCCCAAGGCGAAGTGCTAGGCCGAATAATATCCTTCAACTTTAGATCATCTATCAGCTCTCGCAGCTCTTCCAACTCCGCTGAAGCCAAAAGGTATGGCACTACATGAGAGGATTTTTGTCCCTCGTATCAAATCAATAGCAAACTCAACCTCTTGCTCAGGAGGTCCGCTAGGAAACACATTCAGAAAATCATAGACAATCGGTAGAGACTCCACTGCTAGAACCACTTCCTCCACAATAGATAGACTAGTCAAAGCACAACGTGTATAGGGAAGCATATGATCACGTTCTCCCTGTAAACAAAGGCTAAATACAACAAGAATTCTCATCATTATCCTATGCTTTTTGTAATCAATCACTACATGAAAGTTCATCAACCAATCTATATCCAGAATGATATCAAAACCTAGTATGCAAAATACTATAAAATCATATATGAATATATAATATGCAATGAGAATCTCGCACCCCCAACTAATATATCAATACGAAAAGTGCGATCCCCCGAAGTATCAAATACGTAGGAGAATCCAAATACTCCATGGGTAGATCCAACATAGATGAAAAACGTGAAGATATTAATGAACGTAATGATCCGGTATAGAATAATACATGCGCCCATGTAGGTAAGAAAGGTAATATATCTCAAACGATGGAAGGTTCAATGACATCCGGAGCCTGGTGTATTACTTAAGCATGAGTCTGAGAAGACTTAGCCTGCTGAAAACCATCGTGCCCCACACTACTTTAAAATCTTCCACGAGATGCATCGCCACGCTGACGAGATGGAGAAGAAGGAACAGTCGGAAATGGCCTAGGAGCTACCCCAGGCTGCTGCTGACTACCAAGTGCAACTAGAATAGAAAAGTCCTCAGGATATTGCGACTGCATATGGCCCCTCTAGCCGCATCTACGACAAGCTACTAACCAGCAAACCACCTAAACATGCTCCTCCGAACCACACATAACGCAAGCTGGAGGAAAAGTATTACCACAAACAATATGACCCTGACGCCCATACTGGAAACATCTCGTACCCTGTACAGATAAACCTGAAGAAGTAAAGAAAGCAGGCTGAGATCGCCGACAATAAGAATAAGAAAAGTTGCCTCGCAACTTTTTCTTGCCATCACTCCCACTAACATTCAAACCACTGCCACTGCTATTACAACCACCGTGAGCACTCAAACCCATATTTGGTCCCTGAACAAACTGTGAAATGGAAGATTGGCCCAAAGGTCAAGTAGAATGAGAAGCACTCGCACACTGTTTGTTAACCAAGCTATACTCTACTTCCATTGCTGTGTCAACACACTGCTTGAATGTCTCGTGAAGACCCGCCATACCACGAGTTTGAATAGATGATTACAACCCATTCTTGAACCGACGACTACGCAACTTCTCCGTCGAAACCAATTCAGGTGCTTACCGAGAAAGATCAGTAAATAAAATCTAATAGTCTTACACAGTTGAACCTACTTGAACGAGATTCACAAATTCTTCCTGCTTTCTTTCATAAAGTATCTCAGGAAAAAAACTCCTCAAAAAATAGCTTGTGAAAAGAGGTCCAAATGATACCCTTGAGCCCATTCACATCTTCTTGTCCCTTCCACTACCTCACCGCCTTGCCCCTAAGATAAAATGGCGATGTCACCATTCTTAAGTGATCATCGACCATTTTGAGGGATTTGAAATTTTTCTCTACTTCCATAATCCAATCCTCTGCTAAAATAGGCTTGTCGTCACCTCGAAAGATGAAAGGATCCATCATTCTGAAATGCTTTTGGGCTGAAGATACCCGAGTCTTCCCACATTCCCTTGAACCTTGTACCATAGGATTCAAGGCCACCTCTAAAGATTGAAATATGCCCGAGCACTTTGAAAATTGAAATTCTCCAACATTATCAAGTCCACTTTGAGGACGAGCTCGTTGTGGAACTTGAAGTCGAGGTAAGGGAAGCTTTTCCTCCGATTCTACTAAACTTTCCTCTACGCTAGTTGTATCTTCCAAATCAGGAATATTCTCTGCTTCCAGAATCTCTGCTTCCCGAGTATGAGTGAGCATTTAGTACACCTCATCCTCTCTACGAACACTTGTTCTACTGCCCCTTTCACTAATGTTAACTCCTTTTCCTCCACGTCGACCACTGCTGCGATTTCCACGCCCTTGCGCCATCACTTAACTTGACGTCACAACGAAAGAGGAAGAAAAGAGTTAGTTTCATAATGTTATGGCAACATCAATGCAAAACTATCATACATTAATCACGCAAATCAAGTTAGTATTATGCAAACAAACTCAATGTATTTTATGTATTACTACGCTCGCTACCCCGCCAAAACTCCAACCTACAAGCCACCAAGATTTATGTAACCTGCTAAGCTTTGATACCAACCTATCATGCCCCAAAGTTTGAGAAACCCGGGGATGCGAGTAAAAAGAAAAGAAAAAAGAAAATAAAAGAAAAAGAAGCGAAAGGAAAAATGGAAAGAAAATAAAAATACGACAACACATCTATGTCATCTTCGCTATCAATCTAATCACTTCTACAAAACGATACTAAGCATATAACTACAACATTCAGCATCAACAATACAATATACATATGGCTTGTCTTCAAGTAATATATATAATCAAAGCGAAAGAACAGAAGGCCAATGCCAATGTTTGAAATGAAATATAAACAACATAAACATAGTAAACTGCTTTGTATACATATACAACACTTTAAGATACATGCTTGACTAAAAAAATGAGAAAAGAAGTTAAACAATATTTTTGCCACAACAAAAAACAACAGCAACAACAAAGTATAACTTTACACTACGCCTCTGTAATGCTTGATATGGCATCAAAACATACATAAAATAACTACAATGGATCTAAAGATACTCAACGCCTGCCTTCGCACCTATAAAATAGTGCATAAGATAAAAGAGCAGGAAAGTAATACGGTTAGACGATCAGCTATACTATAAAAATAAGACTACGTTATATGTATGATATGAGTAACACATTGATATATGAAGAAGATATAACATGATAATGAATGCTACAATGAATCATGTTATGCAATGCATGCCAACACCGGGACCCTACTACGCAACTACGCCAACGCCTATGCATAACGCTTATAAAAGTGGGACTTGTACTTCTACGCAATTTTTTTAATAAAAAGTGCTAAGATCTGCCCCTTGCATGTGACGCAATCAAATCCTTCATTGACTTGCCACACTCATGTGACACGATCAATGGATAATCCCAGCTACAAGTTTCTCACTTTCACGATAAGATTGTAGGTCTCATTGCTTCCATGTGTTTTAATAAAGGGCGATACATTTGTCCCAAAAAGAAAGTAAAAGACTCAATTGTCCACAACACATGCTGAATGATAAAATGCATTTCCCACACTTTTAAAACTACGCCAACACTTTCAATGCCTTTAGAAATCATGTTTTTCATTGAAAATCATGCTACGCCAATCACATATATGATAATGATATGCTACCATGAGAATTATAGATTACGCATGTGAATTTATATTCTACGCATTTAAACATGATAATTATACTACACAAGATATAAAAATCAATTTATCATGTTATATCTACGCTATACAACCACGCCAAATACTACGCATACAAGACGTATCAATCACGACAACATACGGTTGAAGTCATCAAATTTATTTTAGAGATCATAATCTACCATACCTAGAAGTCTCTTAGAAGTCACCTCGAGTCTTCATACGTAAAAGCTTCAAATTGCGTCTTTTTAAGCCTGTGATTTGATCTATCAAATGAACACGGATCATATCAAATCTATAGAAGAAAACGATCCATATGATACAAGGAACAATATTATTAAAATCGTTTTGATGTACAATAAGTACACCGAAACCAAAGGAATGCCAATGAATGAGATAGAAATAAAAACTTATGCCAAATCGAAGCTTATGCAATGGAGAAGCCTAATATCAAGTTTTTGTGAGTGGATGATCTCCCGAGCTAGATAAAATTGAAGCGTAAAAGTTGAAACAATTTAATCACCTTACCCACCTGTCTCTCCTCTCAATTTTGAAATAAAGTGAAATGGAAAAGAAGAAAACAAGATGTGACATTTAGTTAAAAAACACTTTTTGCCGCGCTTAGGTGTCTTGCGTCCCATCCGACGACCTAGAGTTGGTTATCTGTGTCGCGCCCCGGATCCCCGGAGGAGACCCGGAGGGGCAAGTATTTTCCATTTTTAAGTAAAAGGAAAGGAAAAATATTTATAGTTTTGAAAAAAAAAAAGAAAAGAAAATGGGAATAACACGCTAACGCCAATCTCATAGTCATTCTCATTCTACAACAATCGAAAACATCAGAGTCGCGCTAAAAATAAATCTATGCTATAGCCTGCATATGGCCTGTATATCAATCCAAAATATTTAGCCCGCATGCGGCTTTTATAAACAACAATAAAGTAAACTCCATGTTTACAAAAACAGCCAGTGCGATATGCTCATACATGTCATATTATACAACGTTCTAGCCTAAATACAAAAGTGTCACGAAGGGCTACAACAGGGTATAATATGTCCAAAATACATCAAAGCATCGAAAATGAATACAACATGCGAATGAGGCTATCTAAAATATACATCAAAAGAAAATCTACATCAACGGAAATGTATCACAACAAAAATATATACAACTTTGCACGTCCGTTCATGGATGGCTATCTTTTACATCCGAGCTAGAAAATGGTGTGCACGAGTTAGTCCTCTAAATACCAGGATATAATAGATGCTAAGTGGTGCCTCATATGTAATCAATGCCATGAATGAGTATCTTAACATAAATAAGATGAATCAATATAAGTATGCTCATGATGCAATGTATGTCAACGCATGTGCACAACACCCTACACCAATACACTATACCACAACTCAAATAAAAGTTGGGACTGTGCCTATTTCCTTTCCAAAAACCGCTATGACCCATCGCCCGCATGGTAATGCCTAATTATAGTCTTCTTTGACCATTCACCTGCATGGCAATGCCTAATCAAAGGTAAATTCCTGTGCAGGTTTTCCGACTTTCACGGTAAGGCGCTAGGCCTTCTCTTTAAAATATATTTTCCACGCAATAAAATTTAACATGTTGTCCCGAAAAGAAATCAAAAGTGACTCAATTCCCCATATGCAATGTCATGCTCATATTTAATGATTTTAATAAAATTCTCACTTTATAAAATTTAAATCCATGCATAAGGCTACGCCTTATTTTCCAAGCCACATCACATGTAAAAGGCCCGCATTTCCATAAATCCACATATTTTCCATAAATTCACACATTTTTCATTTCTCATAAAATTCCAAATTTTATTACGAAAAGCATTTTCCAAAATCATTCGATAAATATGTCATGCCACATGAATGCCAATAAATGTATCATAATGTATCATATACAATTTAGAAACATGAAATTGAATTTAAAGCATTCAAACCAAGCACAACCACATATAAAACCCAATCACATAGCACATTGACCACAAATAAGGTACATGCAAAGACTCGCATATATTCTAATATTTCAAAAGCTACTCATACCTAAAACGATGTCAAGAGCCGTCTTAAGTCTCCACGTGAAAAAGCCCTAATTCTCGTCTTCACTTCACCACACAATTTGATCTAGCAATCGCCTTCGAATTGCTTCGTAACTATACATGAAAATAATCTACATACAATCAAAATCATATATAAAAACTTAGTTTCTCATGTGCATATGGTGCACGAAAATCAAGATTAGTAGACGAGAGAAATGGAAAGCGAGACCTACCTCAAAATGAGCACCGCGATACGAGGTTGAACAATCTTCGTTTTTTATCGCAACCCAAGCCTTGGATATGGATGAAATCAAAGCCTCAAAGACGGAAGTTTTGAACCCCCCATACTCCTCTCACTACTTCTCATGGACTGGGAAACAAATGAGAAAAAAAATACAGCTAGAAATGACAAAAATGCCCCTTTCTACTATTCACACCTCTTTCATGTACTTCAGAAAATTTGAATACTATTAAAGCCCTTCAACGCCCGATTCGACCCATCTACGCTTCGAATAAAATTTTTCTCAAACCATGAAAGTCGTAAATAATTGAAATATCTATTCAACAAATTTATGAGACCCAAATCGGAGTTACGGTTGTCGAGATATGACCGAAATACCGATCAGGTGTCGTAAAAATCTGATAGCAGTTTTTAAACATTTCGGGCCTCAATTCGACCTATCTACGCTTCAAATAAAATTATTCACAAAACACAAAAGTTATAGATATATGAAATATTGTTCCAACAAAATTGACGAGGCCTTAATTAGAGTTACGGTTTTTGAGATATTAGCTTTTTTCTTCCGAGACGACGCCATGGTTGTACTCGGATCACGTCTCGGCTCATAACT
>MKEJ01052915.1:0-10318 GCA_001753735.1 Embelia ribes | reverse complement strand
TCGCCTCAACCTTCATAGTCGCACCAACACACTTTTCATAGGTCTCATACATACCTACTACCACAATGGATTGAATAGAATGACGCAACCACTCTCAAACTTCTGGATCCAAAGCTCCTCTATCGATATTAACTCCGGAGCATAACGAGAAAGACTCATAAATATCCTCTGGTACTATTGTACTGCTGACATCTTCTGTGTCAAATTTGTGAAATCAACCTGCTTTCTTTCCCGAAGAGTACTTAGGAAGAACTCATTAAGGAAAATTCGTCAAAAAGCCTCCCAAGTCATCACTGTCAACCTACTAATCTCATGACAATCCTTTCACCATTCGGCCACCTCCCCGCGTAGATAAAATGGTGCAGTAGCCAACCATAGGTCATCATCAACCATTTGTAAAGCTTCGAAGATCCTCTCAATCTCCTTAAGCCATGTATCCGCAACAATCGCCTCCTCATCTCCTCTGAAAGATGGGGGTTCCATCCTTTGGAACTGCATTTGGGCCCATAAATTCCCTAAACTCCCTACTGCTCTCCACACGTGTATTACGCGCCAGATTGTACATAATCTCCTCCATAACTAGCATCGATCCAGAGGTATCGGTCTGGGCTACCCCCGGAGCCACAGGAGCTCCCTGTAGAACATGAGGTCGGATATCAGAAGCAGTCTCCTCATACTCATCCACACTCACATCACTGCCCTCGGATAAATTCAGGAATGCCCTCAGTAACCCGAATCTCTACCTTTCTAGCCCACGTGCACATAGCCTCATGCTCTAGTATGACCCCTACGAACAGCAGTCCCACGGCCACGACCAGGTCCTCGTCCTCGACCAAGTCCCCATCCACGTCCTCGTCTACTACCAGCTATCTCTCACTTCATACATATAGCAATAAGAAATGAAGACATTAATCTTACTACCAATGTCTTAAAATCACACAACACCCCGCAATAAAAGAATTTACTCCTCACTATATACCCTACTACTCACATATAAATCTCGCAAATCCACATGTACAACTCACACCTTGCATATAAACATTAAGAAAATCAACCATGCATTACTCATGCCATACTATAACTACCGCTCTACACTAACACACAACTACACACAAGCATACAATGCACATAACCCACAGTAACACTCTCGATACTACAAAGTCTAACTGTAAGCAACCAAGCTTTATGTAAACCTGGTTAAGTTGCTCTGATACCAATCTGTCACACCCCAATTTCTCTAGAAGACTCGAAGCAAGCCCCGAACCTGCTAGAAATCTTGGAGGGTGAGTGTATTCCCTTTTTAGATATAAGAGAATGAAAAAAATTGTTTGGTTTTAAAAATAAAAATAGGGAATCTACACTAATACCGCCACTTGCCAATATCACATTCTATAATATGTTTGCATATATCAATCAGAGTGCGCATAAAATAAAATACCAACCTGATAATGATAAAAGTAAACTCTCTATTTATAAAATACAATATGAGCTACATGCTCCAATACTGATAAGGTATATTACATTTCGTTCTTGCTCCAAACATGGTATCTCGCTAATGGAGCAATAACGAAATGTAATACACAAGCCACTCGGGCATAAAATATACATCTCGTCTGTATAATCCCACTAATGTAATAGATAAATATATCCCACTAAGCCTCTGAAATAATACAACATGAATCAGGCCGATACATCAAAATAGAATAAAAAATACATCTCTGACAAAAAATATATATACAATGCTCAAAATCACCCTCAATGGTGTGGCTCACTAGTCTCGACACCTGTAGTATAAGCATCTACAAAGGTAGAAAATGATGTGTACAAGTTAGTCTAACAAATAAGATGATATATGTGATATTGTGCAGTGCCTACAAATGTAATATCTATGCCATGGAATAATAACAAAATGCAATGCAATGTTAATGCAATGCAATGCAATGCAAACCCATGAAAACACATGAACTCATACATACACCCACAAAGGCTCACTACTCACGATTCACTATAAGAATTGGGACAAGTGTCTCTCACTATTGGGATACAGTAGTGTATCCCTGATCAGATTTTCCAACTTTAAAGGTAAGGCATCGAGTCCTCTCTTTATTTTTACTCACTGTATGAAAATTTGACACGGTATCGAAAAGAAATATAAAATGGCTAAATCCACAATGCAATGCAACTCACACAAAAATATTAATTTCTTACATTAAATCCCACTTTTTAATTCAAAAGTTGCTTCACTTTGAATTATCACAAATACCCACTTTTCTCACATATTTTCACGAGTCTCACTTTTCTCATCAATTCTCACTAAAATCCCATATTTTCACTTTGATAAAAATCAATATCAAAACTCACTTTTTAACATAAATATGCCAATGCTCACTATCATGAAATCAATACATATCAAATATAAATTTCATTTAAATCCCACATAAATATGTCAATACTCACTATTATGAAATAAATATATCTCGATATAAATTTAATATAAATTCCACTCAACATGCTTTCATTTCATATATATTAATTCTAACACATAGAAATTTATATAAATATTTCTTACAAGAAAGTATTTAATTTTACCCTAATCACACAATTAGGGATTCGCCCAAACTCACACATACATTCCTATTTTGTGGGCTACTCTTATCTCACGGCGTGCTAAAAAGCTCATTGCAAGCTTTTGTCAAAAATCCACAAATCGCCTCTTCTTCTCTCCTCAATTTGATCTAGTAATAGAAATCAAATCATCAAATATCGAGATATAATGTTGTTTTACTTCTTGTGAAGAACAAGAATATCAAATAAAAATTCACGTACAAGAAGTGCACGGAAATCGAAATAAATTAAATGTCAGGGGTGAAAGAAAAACTTATGTAGAGATGATCTCTTCGCTTCTAGTTTCGGACTTAATTGAAAAGGAGTGAAGAAGTTGTGTTATAAGGTCAAACAGTAATAGAATTCACGACCTTTTTCACGTTGATTAAGTGTAATGGTACACAGGTTGGGTGTACCAGTACACTGTTGTGTATCGGTACCCACTCTGTATGCCGACTTCCTGTGAGTTTTGGACCAATATAGGAATCTGTGTACCAGTACAGAGATTTGATGTACTGGTACTCTCTATATACTTAATATACCATTCTGTGTGTCGATTTCTAAGGAGTTATAAATCAATATAGGAGCCTGTGTACCGGTACTTAACCTCTATGTACTGGCACTCTCTCTATGTATCGAAACACACCTTCTATGGCCCGGTATTCAAGTCCAAAATCAGCTAGTTATATGTAAACATATACATTGCATAATCAACTAGGTTTGTTTTTTAACATATCAAAGCAGCTCGGTTTTCTTGATTTTTTTTCAACAAGGATAGCCGGTAAGGTTAGCGGCGCTGAAAATTTAAATAGCACCAGTTTTATTTTTTTGTTACAATTATATTTCTCTTTTAATTTTATAAATTCTAATAATTTTATGGTGACATGTATTTTTTTTTCTTTATCTTTTGTTTTTAAGTTTAATACTTTTGGGAGTAATTTATTTTCTTTTTTCTTTCTTATTAGTACTTGTTTTATATTTCAGTTTAACTTTTTACTATTGTGATTTGGAGTGTTGCAGTTGAATAGGTTTATTGAAACATTACCCGCATGGTTTTAGTTATTAGATTGAAATTTTTCATTATCGTTACTATTGCATAATTGAATTGTAATCATGTTTTCATTCGAAGTCGTTATTGAATCCATTATTTTTGTTAATTCAAGTATGAGTAGCTAATTTCTTTTCTTACCCTATGGTGATAAAAGTAGTTACCTTCTCCCCTAATGAGTATGAATTAAACATAATTTTATAATCTAAACCGAAACTTATTAGTATTAATTCTAAGATTATTTAATATATTTAGTCGACTTAAAAATTGCTTAGATATAGTTATAATGTCTGACAAAATCCGATGACACCATAAGTTGAAATAAACTAGAATTAACGTACAAGTGAATTAATATCTAAACTTATATGGATATTTAATTACTATGAGTTGAGTGAGAAAACTACTTGTAAATTCACTGAACAATAACAAGATCTTATTTTAATTGCTTTAGAAGTTTAGTTAATTGTTTACTTGTTTTCCTGTCTTAATAAATTCCTTTTGTGTTAGGACTATATTAATTTAAATAATTATTAATTGAAATTATATTTAATGAAGGGATTAAATTTTGGTAAATTATATTAAGTTTTAGAGTTATTTAGGATTTAATATTTAGTCTTACCAGAAAAATTATTATTGTTCCTATTATATTTGTGAGGTATTCTTTTGTGCAATTTTAGGAAGGGAAAGATTACCTTAAGCGCAATTTATCCAAAAAATTATAAAAAAAATATTCAATTTTTGCAATTAGAACAACTATAAATCCTACTTTTGCAATTTTCCCAAATAAAACTACTAGAGGCATTTTCTTGCACCACATGCTTACCTAGTGGTGCGTTTTCCACTTTTTCCTTTTTCCCTCTATTGACTTGAATTTTCTGCCTCACAACTTTATTTTATTCTTATAAATTTACTAACAAGTTATAATTCCCTAATAACGCCAAAATGCGACATTTGTCGTGTTGGATCAGTTAAATAATAGTTATTCTTCAATGCTCCTTAATTTGAATTTATATTCAAAAGTAAATCTATTTCTATGATATCATACTGAAGAATAAACTTTTCTTATCACAACTTCTTCTCAAGTTTCCTATAAAATGTTTATATAAAGGGAACAAGGAAATTTGCGAGCTAGAGTAACATCATGGAGTCGAACTTCGATAGAAAATTGTAAATAAAGAACATGAATACGCTTCGTGACTATGACAAAGTTCTTAAGCACGTAATATGCTTCGTTGCCATGACATAACTCCTTAAGCACGGAATACGCTTCGTTATTATGACCTAGCTCCTAAGCACATGAATAAACTTAGTTGTTGAATCATTTTCGTAATGGTTTTTATTTTTGTAATGATTTTTATTTTTCGGAGAAATGGTACTTTTGCTGCGAACTTGAATGGATGATAACTATTGGAATAAATCCATTATTTTTATTATATATAATTTATACAATTAACAAAATAAGTTACAAGAGTTGCAATTAATTCACAATCAATATTGATGGCATTCATGAACACTAAAAAATTGTTGCTTCCTTAACATGAAATAGTTATGAATTCCTAAGCACATACATACACTTAGTTGTTGCATCATTTTCGTTTTTCTTTTTCCTTTTCGGAGAATTGCTACTTTTGCTAAGAACTCATTCTAGAATTTTCTTTATTATTTTTTTTGAAACTTTTTCATGGAGACCTATTGAGGACTTCCTCAATGACATGTCCAATGGCGGCGTGAGAAGTTCCACAGTAAGATTCAATAAATTAGTATGAGTAGTTTCAATAATTAACGATCCATTAGTTCAAGTTTGTATTTGGTTGAGTTATTCATCCTTTTTTTTATTTATCCCACTTATTTCACTCATTCAATTATATATAACAAAAAAATTTCAGCAAAGAAAGAGGTGAGAGAGGGTATTAATTATCTTGATCAAGATTTCATCATTCCAGGAGCAAATGAAGGCAGAAAGGGGCACTATTTTTAGTTTCATCATTCTCTATTCGTTCACATCATTTTGACATAAGTATTGCTATCATTTCTTCGTGAAATTCTAATAGTATAACATGTGAATCATTTCTTTTACGTTTGAGGATTCATTTTTTTTATTCCGATCTTATTTTATTGATACTTGTCACTTCTTTTTCGTTTAGGAATCGAGTTCCAGGTAACTAGTTCTGGTGACTTTTCTGCGACTTCCGAGCTACCATTTCATCGCTAAATTATATACGCTCCAGAATTTGAATCCTATGCTATTAAACTAATGAAGAAAATGTTAGTTTTGAGGTTATTAAATCCGATGAAAAACTTATATAAAATCTAAGTTGAATTTCTGTCTTCTTTGAAAATTTGGTGCGATTTGAGTACTTCGGCCACTGATATGACCCATCTACAGTTCTAATTAAATTATGCTTAAAACATAAAAATTGTAGATAATTGAAATACTTTTCTAAATGTAAAGTGTGGGCTTACAATGATTACAGTTTGAGAAATATGGCAAAAATATCGAGCTACTGTTAGTTTATCATTGTTGCAACCTAAACACTTTGGGTTCTATTTTGACCCTTTTATGATTTGTATTAAGTTTTTCTCAAAACTTGAAAGTTGTATGTAAATGAAATCCCTTCTAACTGTAAATTATGGGCTCAAACGGAGTTACTGTTTATAAGATATAGATAAAATACCGAACTGTTAACCTTTGGACGGATTTGAAAATTTGCTTAAAATGATATAAAATTGATTAGAAATCATGTAATAGACATAAATTTGAGTCTAAATAGACATGATAATATTGTGGAATTATTGAATAAAAATATATTGAAAGGTAACTTACTTAATCATAAAATTGGATTAGGTTATAAATTGATTGGAATTTGAACTCGTTATGGACTTAGACTGATATAGTAGACTTATGAATACCTGATGACCATAGTCTAGTCATTAGTTATTTTATTCTTGGATGCTCGAAGACCAAGAATTCACTTTGTCGTTTAGATCTTGGATGCTCGAGGACCAAGGTATAGATTTTGGATACCCAAGGATCAAAATCTAGTTGTGATAGCAACAGAGACACTTCACGGTCACTTTACATATAAAGTTAGGAAGAACCCGATGGATTTCTTTTGTTAGTCATTTATTTTTATTGATTTATGAATTATATTTCATTATATACATGATTAGTTGATATTGATTTCATCGGCATGATTATATTCCTGTTTCGATATATCGTTTATTGTATAATTGTTAGTTCTATAAATTGGGTACACATTTCTAATCATACATGCTTGCTTGTTTCTCCACTATCTTTTGCATGAAAATGTCAAGCAGAATCGGAAGCTAGAAACCAAGGACCTTGAGTAAGGATAGGTTGGAGTTCATTCGAGAATGGTCATAATGTATCTTTAAGTTGTTGTGATTGAATTTTCGTTCCCAGATATTTAAATTTGTATTCCTATTCGTGTGTTGTACAGCCATAAAACATGATAATAAGGACTTTTGAGTTAAAACTATGTATTCCAAACTAGTATGCAGAACTTATTGTATGACATTACTGTTGTTTAGAATATCGGAGCATTACAATTGGTATCAGAGTTCTAGGTTTACGAACCCCTAAGGATTTGTAGGTTATTGGGTCTGCTTGTTAAAAAATCTCAAATGAACTGCGTCTAAAAAGTTGGGGTAGACTATTAAAAACTGAGACCTCTAAGAAGTTCCAAATCTTTGCACAAGTATCAAGTACCTCAATCCATGTTGCATTACTTTATACTTGTTTTCCTAATTAACTTTTGGAGACTATTGTCGACACTTAGCTTTACATTAGACAGACAGGGGATGCCTTGTAGGAAATTTTACACTTATCTTTCTTCTTGCTCGTGTTGTAAAATGTGTATATGTAATTGATCTTTCTACAATTCTATTCATTTAATAGATGGCTCGTAGAGGACGTGGAAGATATGGATGAGTAGGTCGAGGTAGATAGGGTGGTCGTAGTGGGGAGCCAGTTCCTATTCCCCCAGTAGCCCAAGCTCACCCTGAAGTGGAGATTGCATCAGTGGGAGTTCAAAAAGATATTCCTGCAGTGCCTGCACCGATGCTAGGGGCGACCGGAGTTGCTCTGGCACCTGATTTGGTAGACTTGCCACAATTGGTTGCTTTTATGACTCATCATACTACTCTTATGACTCAACATATGGTACAACAAACTATAGTGGTATACAACAGCCTGGCCCGTAGGCTGTTGGAGATTTGGTTACAAGGGTTCATAAGGAAATTGGTAGAGCTGAGATTCTCGTGTTTCATGGCCACGCGAATTCAATAGGGGTTGATGCTCGAGTGTCTAACTTGGAGCCGCATTTTCGGTTATCTGGGGTGACTAATGAGGTGGTTATGGCAAGAATAGCCCTGTGGTATTTACAAGATGAAGCTGTAGATTGGTGGAAGAGTTATACTGGGTTACATGACATTCTGGTATGAGTTGGGACTATTTTATGTCGTCCCTCATGAACTGATATTGTTCGCAAAGGTTTAAGGATGCTGAGGTTCAAGACTTCTTGGCTTTCACTCAAGGGAACCGTACGGTATTGGACTTCTCGACAGAGTCCATAGCATTGGCCAAGTTTGCCTTACGCATTGCTCCGACCGATGTAGATTGTGTGATGCGGTTTGTACAGGGTTTGAGAACACGTATTGGACGTGTCGTGACTGTAGTGGATTCTACCACCATAGAGATAGTTGTGCAGAAGGCAAAAGAACAAGAGAAGATTAACATGCAAAAGAGACAGACACGGGGAAAGAGAGATTGAGGACCAGAACTGAGTCAAGGGCAATAGTTCCGGGGACGACAGAATGGTCAGGACAGTAGAAAGAGGGACGTTTTGATGGATGGGATTTAGCTCGAGTCAAGGCCAAAAGGTTTGCAACAAATATGAAGAATTTGGGCATGTTGTTACTTACTGTCCACCAATCAAGTGTTTTATTTGTGGTGACATGGGGCATACACAGAAGGTGTATCAAGGGTCGTCAGGTTCTAGTCAGAATCTCCAACGTGTCCCAAATTATTTTTATTTAGAACACATCACGTGACATGTCCCATGTATGTCCACGGATGTCCCAGACGTATCCGTGTTCCGAAAAATCCTACTCGTATACGGACCAATTGGAGAGTTGGTGTTTTGAAGCAATACTAGGAGTTTTGCTAGCTACTAGATATTGATACTGGATGTAACACGTTTTCTCATCCGTGTTAGGTCCATTGTGCTCAAAATAAAAATGGGGATTGATAAACGCTTTTATAATCAAAAGATTATTATTATGGAGGAGGAGCAGCAGCAACAGCAACAACTGCAACACCAACACCAACAACAACAGCAACAAAAAATAATAATAATAATAATAATAGTAATAATAATTAATAAATAAATAAATATAATATAAAACATTTAATATTTTAGAAATTATTATAGATGTATTGCCACCTGCAAAAGTATTTAACTACGTCCCTGATGCCATTATAAGTAATAAGAATATTACTAAGATGGCTAGGGTTTATTTGTTTCCGAACTTTTAAATTATTAAGCCGGGTTTGTTTCGTTGCAGTTTTTTTTTAATAAATAAGATAACTTATTTCTAATTGGAAAAAAAAACTAAATGTATCCCCTTTACTATTTTTACCTTATTTAGGCAAAATTAATAAATAAATCCTACTTCAAATTTGTGCAGCCGAACATTGCATGGATTTAAAAATAAAAATTAAAACTTTAAATTTATAAACTGTAACCAAACAATTTTTAAGAAAAAATTGAATATAATCAACTTAAAATTTTTATTTTATTTAGGGAAAACAATAATTACTCACTTTAAAAACTGCCAAACAAATTACTTTTCAGGTTTTAAGTTAGAAAAAGAGAGAGAGAGAGAGGGAGAAAAAAAATGAAACTTTAAAACTTTAACCAAACAAGTCCAATAGCCACTCATTTAGTGAATAATTCACCCACAAGAGAAATCTAACGCTTATTATTATTTCTTATTGTGTAGACAAATATTTGCAAAAGGAAATCATTAATATGCAACCCATGTTCAAACATGTTTTCCAATGAAAAGATATCCTTAAAGCCAAGTTTACATAATCATTTTCTTAAATGTTCTGAATTATCAAAAATTTCACATCTCTTTTTCCCAAGACAAATTATCCAATTTGCTATCGATTTTTCGTGAAAATTTTGCTAAAATTCGCACTGTTTTTTTTTTTTTTTTGCAATTTACTGAGAGCGATTTAGCACTTCCCCAATGAAGCGTCCCACGGAAGCATAGGAAGACCCGCCCTCAACCACTGCCCTCCGGGTCTCGTCTTTGATTGCATTCACTTTCTTTCGGATTTCAACACCCTCGTTGCCTTCCATTAATTGTTTTATCGCTCTCTCGATCTCTGTTGCAGTAAGCATCACGGAATTTTCTCTCTTATAGTCGAGTTTGACCTCGACCGCAAGCCCAAATTCTTTAACCATCTCAAAAGCATTTATTTGTTGCTCTGCATATAGCGGCCATGTAGCCATGGGCACTCCGTACCATAGGCTTTCCAGAATAGAGTTCCAACCGCAGTGAGAGATGAACCCTCCCACTGCTGGATGGGAAAGTACTGCTATCTGAGGGGCCCATCCTATCACTTTCCCAATCTCT
>MKEJ01052912.1:0-14975 GCA_001753735.1 Embelia ribes | reverse complement strand
GTATCAAATTTAAGCTTTTTTGCTCCAAAAAGAAGAGTAAGATAATAATATTTTGGATGGAGAGAGTTTTGATAAGAGAAGTTCGCTAGCTATATTTGATGAGTAAGAAAGGGATTAGACAGAATAGAGAGTGAGATAGAGAGCTGGTTGGAGCTATTTTTTGTAGATTGACTCGGTAAAATAGCTAAAATGTGTTATTTGTTGAGCCCATTGGAGATGCTCTTAATAATATAAGTATACAAGAGCTGACAATTTTCAGATACGTACTATCGGAAAAGATTTAAATACAAAAAAAAAAATTGGTATGTACTAGAACCGCCCTATAAAATCATATTGAAAATTTAATACCACTTTATAATTTTTTAACCAATTTTAATCAATGGTTCATAATACTAGAAAATGCTACAGTGCCAAAAGGTGATATTCTTGTGTCAATACAAGAAAATCACTAAAAACCACTTAACAAAACCATGAGGAAAAACTAAAACCACATGTTCAATTTTTAAACCAATTTAATCTACTGTCAATGTTAAGCTTATCAAAATTGTATAACCATATATTTTTAATAAAAATATAATGTAGCCGACAATTTTGATACAAGGGTTTGTGAGTTGTTTGTCCTCACATTAAAAAAAATATATTATATTAATACAAGGGTTCATAATGTTTTTATTTAAAATGTATGGTTATAATGAATCTTTGTATTAATATAATAATTTTTTTTAAATGAAAGTTGGCTCTCATACAATGTAGAATAATTTACCACAATATACTAATTTTAGAAATTATTTACCAGAATAGATCATTTTAAAAATTATTACTAGAATAGGTCATTTTTTACATTAGGTGAACGGAAATGGATGGACTACTTTTAATTGACTAAAAACCCTAAAAATTCAAGAATTATTTTGGACTATGCGCAGGCTATGCACATTGTGTATTATGATTGGTTCAGGTACAAATTTTTTATTGGTCAATATTATCCAACAAAAAAGGCAACGTCATTTATCTTTTCTTGTTTTCTCATTCATGAGCAGAAATATGTTTATATGTGATAATTTAATTTCTAGTGATTATAAAAACTTAGTCTTATTTCAGTTATTTGCGGGCAAGTGTAAATTATCCCTTAATAAATTTTTAGTTAGAACTGATATATTTGGATCATGTGTTAATGTATTTGTCATTTGTTTAATTAATTGATTATTTTTTATAAACAATAATTAATTGATTTAAAACGGAACAATTTATAAAGAAATAAAATATAAGAGCATCTTAGTCAATTCAAACTAATTCAACTTTATTAATTTGGTGTTAAAAATAATCAATTTTAATAAATAATTTTAAAAGTGAACAATTTTGATAGATAATTTTTTAAAGTAACCTATTTTATTAAAGAATAAAAAAATTATACATATATGCATATAAAAAATTTCTATACTAGATTAATAATATTTTAATTAATGAATAATTTTTTCTTAAATAATAATGTACGTATCTTCAAATTTGATGTATGTATAAAATTATTGTTCTTTATTAAAATCGGTACGTTTTGTATACGTGTCATCATCTCCTGCAATTCTGATGATCAGTCGGTCCCAACTCCCTCTCTCTCTCTCTCTCTCTCTCTCTCTCTCTCCCTCTCTCAAGTCTGCCCTGCCCGATTGAATTGAATTTTACCTCTATTTAGTATGATAGCTTCGGGAATCGAATTATGTACGCAAATTTATAAAATTAATTTCCCCTCTCCGCTAAAACCCAAGTCCACTTCTTATTTTATACTCACAAATTGTCATTTCCTCTTCTTCTTTCTCTCTCTCTCTCTCTCTTTTTTTTTTTTTTTTTTTTTTTTTTTTTTTTTTTTTTTTTTTTTTGTGTGTGTAATTTGTTCGGTGAGTTGAATATCTTTATTAAGTGAAATTGAAAATTTCGCTAAAACCCAACTCTAGTTCTTTTTTTTAGGTCCAATTTGTTATTCTCCTACTCAAAATTTATAGCTTTACCCGGTGAAATTGCGAATTTTGGTCACTTTAAATTCAAGCGACTTTAATTTGAAGTGCCTTTCGGTAGAGAATCGAATGATTGGGATGGTGGGCAAAAACTTGCTATCTTTTCTATCCAATTTATGTTTTCAACTTTTGATTAGAATATAAAGAGTAGTGGGTATCTACTTTTTCCCCCTTTTGATGATGTGGATACTTAGTTTTTTTGCGAAGGGTGCTAAAATTTAGCTGGCTTTTGGTTTTTTTAAAGGGACAGGTGGTACTTTGTGGATATTTGGAGATTCCACAATAATTTCTTTTACTACTTTTTAACTTTTTGTTAGTATTTTGTGGTTCCACTGTCATGGGCCACAACCTATTTGTGATATTGTCTGAACCAGTAGTGATATTGAAGGAGCTGGTTTGAGATCAGTGAAATTGGAGCTTTTTTGTTTTTTTTTTCATGTGATTGACAGGGGGAATTGGTTTTGTTTGATTAGATGTTGAAGAGAAGTGGTTGTCTCTTTGTCCCCCTTTTGCTGATGTTGGTAGGGGCGTTTGTTTGCAAAAGATGCTATTTTTTTAATCTTTTTTTTTTTTGAGAATCGGCAAAAAGGTGCTAATTTTAGCTGGAATGTTGGCTCGGGGTGTTCTTTTTGAAGTGATAGGTGGCACTTTTTCTTGGAATTATGGATATTTTGGATGTTCTATAGTGGACGCGTTTTCAGTTTTTAGTTGGCTTTTTGGTTCCACTTTGATGGGCTACAAACTGTTTCTAAGTCGGAACCATAAGTGAAATTGAAGAAAGAGCCAGTTTGATACCAAGAGAATGTCGTCTAAATCTACAAACAGGACGAATTGTTCTGCGAGCAGCTCTGCTCAATCGAAACATGGGGCCCGTGTATTTGCACAGACGCCTATCGATGCTAAGCTCGATGTGCACTTTGAAGGGTCCGAACGAGGACTATTCGATTACTCAACTTCAGTGGATGTTAACCTATCAAGCTCTACCAGCAATGTCCCATCCTCTGCTGTATCAGCTTATCTTCGAAAGATGCAGAGGGGGAGCCTAATTCAGCCTTTTGGGTGCTTAATAGCTTTTGATGAACAAAAGTTTTCTGTTTTAGCGTATAGCGAAAATGCCCCTGAAATGTTGGACGTAGCCCCTCATGCAGTTCCAAGCATTGAGCAGAAAGAAGCACTCACTTTCGGAACCGATGTTCGGTCTCTCTTTCGACCCCCAAGCGCTGCTGCTCTGCAGAAAGCTGCTAATTATGGAGAGGTTAGTCTACTTAATCCAATATTGGTTCACTGTAGGAACTCTGGTAAGCCCTTTTATGCAATTATTCATCGAATAGACGTTGGTTTGGTTATAGATTTAGAGCCTGTTAACCCAGATGATGTGCCAGTCACAGCAGCTGGAGCATTGCAATCATATAAGCTAGTGGCCAAGGCTATTGCGAGATTGCAATCTTTGCCTAGTGCTAATATAGTGCTTTTATGTGATGTATTAGTGAAGGAAGTGAGGGATTTGACGGGGTATGATCGGGTAATGGTGTATAAATTCCACGAAGATGAGCATGGGGAAGTTGTTGCTGAGTGTCGAAAACCTGAATTAGAACCTTACCTCGGGTTGCATTATCCTGCTACTGATATACCTCAAGCCTCGAGGTTTCTTTTTATGAAAAATAAGGTGAGAATGATATGTGATTGTTTGGCTCAGCCTGTTAAAGTAATCCAAGACAAGAGGCTGGATCAACCGTTGAGTCTTTGTGGATCCGCATTGAGAGCCCCACACGGGTGTCATTCTCAGTATATGGCAAATATGGGGTCCATCGCCTCTCTTGTTATGGCAGTGACTGTCAATGAGGAAGATGATGATGTGTCTACAAGTGCACAGAAATGGGGAAGAAAACTATGGGGTTTGGTGGTGTGTCACAACACAAGTCCTCGGTTCGTTCCTTTTCCCCTTAGATATGCATGTGAGTTCTTGGTTCAAGTTTTTGGCGTACAAATCAAGAAGGAGGTGGAGCTTGCCTGTCAGATGAGGGAGAAACACATTTTGAGGACCCAAACGGTGCTTTGTGATATGCTTTTAAGAGATGCCCCCAGCGGGATCGTTACTCAATCGCCTAATGTGATGGATCTTGTTAAGTGTGACGGAGCTGCTTTATACTACGGTAATAAATATTGGTTACTTGGGATCACCCCTAACGAGGCTCAAATCAGAGATATAGCTGAGTGGCTCATTGAGTACCATGGTTCTAGTACTGGGTTAAGCACTGATAGCCTAATGGAAGTTGGTTATCCCGGTACTTCGACCCTTGGTGAAGCAGTATGTGGAATGGCTGCCATAAGAATTACAAAAAGAGATTTTCTCTTTTGGTTCCGGTCCCACACAGGGAAGGAAATTAAGTGGGGAGGTGCTAAACATGACCCTGAGGATAAGGACGACGGGAGAAAAATGCACCCTCGATCGTCGTTCAAAGCCTTTCTTGAGGTGGTGAAGTGGCGAAGCTTACCTTGGGAGGATGTGGAAATGGACGCGATCCATTCTCTACGGTTGATTCTCAGAGGGTCTTTGCAAGATGAGGAGGCAGAGGCTTCAAAAAAGATTGTGAATGTACCATCTGTCGAAACCAGTATACAGAGGATTGAGGAGTTACGTGTTGTTACCAATGAAATGGTTCGGCTTATTGAAACTGCTTCAGTCCCCATCTTTGCTGTTGATGCCTCTGGTAATGTCAACGGGTGGAATACTAAGATAGCTGAGGTAACGGGGTTAAGCATTGGGGATGCCATTGGCAGACCTTTTCTCGATATTGTAATGGATGATTCGGCTGGTCTAGTAAGAAATGTGCTGTTCTTGGCTTCACAAGGTGATGATACTGCACTTACTTTCTAGTCTTTCCTCTAATTTAAGATCTCATTCTGCTTGAATTTTTTTATTCCTGACCTTGACTTAACTGTCCTTTTCAATTTGGTTCAGTAATAGTGATTTATGTAACATCATTTGGGTGGTCATTTTTTCTCAAACACAAGTGGGTTATGAAAGCATTAATCTGTTAGCCTTCAGCTGTTCCAGTGCTACTCTCTGAGCTCCATACTTTTTGTCTTTACTTATTGCTTAATGTCTGCTTGATCATCCACTCCATTTTCAAACATACAGGTACAGAAGAGCGAAATGTTGAAATCAAGCTTAAAACATTTGGTCATCTGGAAAATAATGGCCCTATTATTTTGGTTACTAGTGCATGTTGTAGTCGAGACTTAAATGAGAAAGTCATAGGGGTTTGTTTCATTGGCCAAGATATTACCTGGCAAAAGCTGATTATGGACAAATATACAAGAATCCGAGGCGATTATGTTGGAATAATGCAAAGCCCTAACACACTTATTCCTCCAATATTCATGATGGATGAAAATGGTCGATGCATAGAGTGGAACGATGCCATGGAAAAACTGTCAGGTGTGAAAAGGGAAGAAGCTACGAACCAAATGCTCCTTGGAGAGGTTTTCACGCTCGGTAATTTCGGGTGTCGGCTCAAAAATGAAGACACATTAACCAAACTCCGCATATTCCTCCATGGGGAAATTACTGGGCAAGACGGAGAGAAAATATTGTTCGGGTTTTTTGATCAAAAGGGCAATTTTGTTGAAGCTTTACTTTCGGCTAATAAGAGGGTAAACTCAGAGGGAAGGATTATTGGGGTTTTATGCTTTTTGCACGTTGCAAATCCCGAACTTCAGTATGTAATGCATGTACAGAGGATATCGGAACAGGCAGCAGCAAATAGCCTTACGAAGTTGGCTTATATTCGTGGTGAAATTAAAAATCCTTTAAATGGGATAAAATGTATGCAAGATCATATGGAATCTTTTGACTTGAGCGAAAATCAGAGGGAGCTCTTGAAGACAAGCACCTTATGCCGGGAACAGTTGGCAAAGATTGTGGATGATGCTGACGTGGAGAGTATTGAAGAATGGTACGTCATCTAACCTGAGCTATTTCCTGTCTTTGTCATAGCATTAGCTATAGCATAGTCTCGCTTTATTTATGTTATGATTGCCTTTGTTAGCTGTTGAATTGTTGATTACTCTTTTGTCTAAAAGCTTAATCAGTTAGGGAGAGGGAATTTAATTCAAGGAAGAAAGCTTTTTAGCTCTTTTTTACTACTTTTTTTGTCAGCAATCTTTTCGGTACTACTATCAAATTACCTGAATGCTAAATGGCATGTGGTGTATTTCATAGACTTTTACTTTTTCTACATGTTTACGAGTGATTTCTGACCCTTGTGCAATTCATGCTCAGCTATATGAAAATGAACTTCAGTGAGTTCAATCTCGGTGAGACTCTGGAAGCTGTAAAAAAACAAGCTATGACTCTGAGTCAGGAACGGCTAGTGCAAGTCATATGCGAGTCACCTGCTGAGGTGTCATCCATTTGCTTGATTGGCGATAACTTGAGGCTTCAACAAGTCCTTTCAGATTTTTTGACAAACGCTATCATCTTTACACCGGCATTTGAGGGTTCAGCAGTCATTCTCAAGCTAAACCCAAGCAAGAAGCGTATAGGAACAAAGATACATGTTGTTCATCTTGAGTTTCGGTAAATTTTGCTGAATGACTATAAATATTGAAGAATTCTTGAGTGATATTTTGGTGGAAACTATTTTATTGAAATGACTGTTTTATGTGTCAGGATCACCCATCCAGCTCCGGGAGTGCCCGGGCAATTAATTTACGAGATGTTGCACCAAAGCAAGAGTGCTTCCAGAGAAGGTTTAGGCCTGTACATAAGCCAAAAGCTAGTAAAGCTAATGAATGGCACTGTCCAATATCTTCGGGAGGCAGAAAGATCATCCTTCGTAGTTCTCGTAGAATTTCCAATGGCCCAGGAATTAAGCCGCCAGCCTAACAAACAGGTTTAGAAAATTTAACAAGACAGACAATTGCCGTGACTGTCTCACACATAACCAAACTCCACATCATGGAAAAATGGAGGATACCCGTGGGTGAAAAATTTGTGTTATCTGCAAGCAAATGGGTAAGGTATGTAAAGAACGATGCCACCGAGTTGAAAATTGCCATAAGTTTTCAGTGGAAAGCTCACAAGGTTTCAAAGTATTGGCATTATGTTCACCCACAGGTAGCCTTGATCTTTGGTCTCACCAGAGACAGAGTTCAAACCTGTTTTCGTTTTCGTAGTCTTTGTTGAATTTATAAGGTTGTCGACTGGTCCCACAGGTACATAGGTATTTTCGGCTAAATCATAGGTTGCTATACTTATCTAGTCCGATCATATAGGGGAAAGATTTTGGGACCATTGTATCAGTGTTTAGATCAGAATCAATAAAAGTGAGTTACATCTGTAAGTTGTAAATCTCTCCTTTTTTGTATGCAAAAAGAACTGTTGTACTTCTGTTGAAATCTGAAACAAAGTTGGCTTTTGAAGAAGCTAAACATTTGTAGATTGAGTAGTTTGTGTTTACCATGACTTTAAGTGAGCTCAGTGCATGCGATATGTATCATGTATCCAATTCTGCTTATATATAAAAATCAGTATATTGGCTTAGACAATCATTGCTCTTGCATATCTATGAAAAATAATTGTGGAATCCGTATCATATTGCGAGGTCACCGACTTGGGAGGGAAAAGAACTAATAAAAAAGCTTTGAATTTTTGGAGGTAAAAAAGTCACAATTGTAGAAGTTCACTCTTTAATATTGGTAATTGGATGCATTTACGTGTAAAAACTTGGATAAATTTGATGTAAAAAAGAATCTCCGGACGAAAATGAAATTAAGTCCGAACTAAGAGGACCTAAAGATCAATTACCTCTTTCCTCACAGTATTGATTTTCTTTTTCTTTTTTTTTTTCTCTTTTACATTTTCTCCGTTACATTCATTTCTCATTTATTTTCTAAATTTCACTTTTTATAAACTCATTTTTTATATAAAATATAAATAGTGTATACTAGACTTTTTAAAAAGTCATATCCATACATCAAAAATATTACTATACAAAAATAATAAATTATGAAAAAATATATTTCCAAGGTATTGATGTATTTGTTTTATTTTAGTAAAAAAAATTATTTTTAATAGAAAAATTATGAATAGTAACTTATTCAATAGAGAAAATTGTTATAGTAATTTTGGAAACCTTTATAAAAATGACAAGACTAATAGAAAAGATTTCCCTTGCTCAGGACTACTATTTAAAAGCATTATTTATCTGATTTAATTTCTCAAATGAGAAATTCTGGATAAGAAATAAATCGCATCAGTCTTTATATTTTGATGTGTCCTTAAAAAAACTTTGTACAATAGTGACACCAGGTTTCTCAATAAAAAAATTTATTATTCAAAATTTTTTTATTAAAAAGAATTATTTTTTTTTGCAAAACCTAGAAAATTCTAATTAATATTTGAATTTTATTTATTATATTATTTATAATTATTCTAAAAAAAATTACTATTTTATACAAAAACTGTGTTAACAATTTCTAAATTGTGAAGAAAGCAAATGGGTTTGGGACATATAAATACTCTGAGAAACACAGAAACATGAGGAACCCAAAGGTTGAAGAAGCAAACATACGAGAGAGAGAGAGAGAGAGAGGTGGTGACTGTAAATTCTTACTTTCAGGCAATTCTTGTGTAAACTAGCTTCTAAATTATCTTTATTTCATTCTAGATTCTCTAGCTTTATTTTGTTGATTTTTTGTTTCTCGAGCTATGCTTATTCTATGATCTCAAACTAGATGATTTTTCACTTATTGAATCATCTGAGAACTATGTTAGTGCTTGTAAAGATGCAACATTGTTGAGCCACAGTCCAATTAAGTTAATTAAGGGTTTTCTTTTACCTTTTTATTTTCTCTCTTTCCACTGTTGCAAATTATACCCTTTCACATATTGGGTGTAGGAAATTTCATTTTGTTGCTGAAGTTGAGATTTTTATTGGTCATTTATATAATTTGATTTGAAAAATGAAGAGGGTGTGTGTTAGAAATGAACCCTTTTCTAAGGGCACTCCCACCAGTGTCCCTAAATGACTCTATCCTAAATTTTAGGGATTTTACCCAAGGGAAACCCAAAACACTATTCAATTCATTAAAAAAATAGGGGGTTTGCTTCAATGCTCCATTGAACTAGGGGACTATTGTTCACCTTTAGTTCTGCATTTAAGTTTAGGGGTTTGGTGTGGGCATCCTCCATATCCGGGACTCTAAAATAGAGTTTGAGGTATAGGACTAAATTTTAGGGGTTAAAAATAGATACACTGGTGGGAACGCCATAATGTAAGTGAGATTGTTACAAAAACTGTTCATTAGTTAGTCAATCTGATGTATAAATCATGCTATTTGTCTTATAGGGCTTGTGCAAGATCTTAAACAATCCAAGATGATTGAAAGCTGTTTGTAATTGTTTTATGAGAAAATGGCAACGGAAGTAGTGAACAACATTTGGATTCGTCGCCAGAAATGCCCTTGCGGAGACTGGAAGTGTTACATTAAGTAAGAAGGGGATGATCATACACCTTGAGGACCCCAGCTGATGATGGACGGAGACTCATCGCTGTTTTCTCCTGGAATAGTTTTCACTCCTTATGTCGGTCAGGTATTCAAAAGTGATGACGAGGCGTTTGAATACTATTTAAACTTGGAAAGGAAAAATGTGTTTTCAATTAGGAAGGCTCGTTCAACAGAGAGCCAAAATTTAGGGGTTTATAGGAGAGATTTTGTTTGCTATCAATCCGGGTTCAATCAGCCTAGGAAGAAGGCTAATGTGGAGCACCCTAGGGATCGGAAATCAGTTAGGTGCGGATGTGATGCTAAGCTTTATTTGACTAAGGAAATTGTTGGTGGTGTAACCCAATGTTATGTTTCACAATTTAGTAATGTTCTTAACCATGAGTTGTTAGAAGACAATCAAGTTTGTTTGCTCCCCGCATATCGGAAAATACCAGAAACCGATCAAGAACACATTCGTTTGCTCTCAAAAGCTGGTTTCCCTGTGAATAGAATTGTGAAAGTGTTAGAAATAGAAAAAGGTGTACAACTGGGGCAATTGCCCTTTATAGAGAAAGATATCAGAAATTTCATTAGGACATGTAAGAAAATGGTTCAAGAAAGCAATACGATGCTCACTGAGAAGAGAGATGGTGACATGTTGGAGCTTCTCGAGGCTTGTAAAGGTGTGGCAGAAAGGGATGAAAGATTCAGTTACAATTTCATGATTGATGAAAATGGTAAAGATTAAAAATATTGCGTGGTTGTTCGGGAATGCTGTTCAAGCATTTACAGTCTTTGGTGATGTCATCACCTTTGATACTTCATATCACTCTATTACTTATAATTTGCTTCTCGGGTTGTGGTTTGGCATTGACAATCATGGCAAAGGCCGTTTTCCTTGGATGTGTTTTGCTACACGAAGAAAGCTCTCACTCATTTTCTTGGGCATTACAGGTTTGTGAACACATTTCCTACCCATCATTCTTATCTATTAATGACAACTTTGTAGATATGCATCGCTTACCATTGGCAACAACATCATAAATAGACCATAGTCGCATGACAAGATTTGGTGGTGTTTGTATTGTCTTCTCTTCTTACTATATCGAGGTTTGTTAGTTGTCTTCTTGTTGACAGATCTTCATCCGAATCATGAGAGGGAGGCAGCCTCAAATGATTGTCACCTACATTAATTCGGAGCTTAGAGATTCTATAGCAGTTGAGTTGCCAAATATTAAGCATGTCATAAATGTATGGCATGTTGAATGCAAACTACCTAGTTAATTTATTTTGCTGCTTGGATTTCAGTATGAAGAGTTCAAATCCAAGTTTGATATGTTGTGTCATCTGGAAAACATTAGTACTTTGAACACCAGTGGAACCATTTGGTTGCTCGTTTTGGACTTGGTTCAGATAAAGATATTGGTATACTTTTTTCTTACTGAGTATTGTGGCCGTTTTTGTGTGAGAGGCTATTTTAGTTCATACATGTCTGCCCCACTCATCAATGACGCATTTTCTGAAACTAGTGAAGTACTTGTGTGCATTGCTTTCATTGGCATCATCCACATGTCTATTTTCTAATTAATAGGACCCAAAACTAGGTGCTAGTCATTGAGGTGCATCTTGTTACGTTTTTGAAACTGTTTTTTGTTTATAAGTACACTTGCAGGAATTGTTTTTGGCTTGTTCGTCTCCAATTCAAAATTTGGAGAAGCATTGTGTAAACGCCTCCGTTTAAAACCTAAGTTGGATTTGACTGATATAAATATGGAGGTCCTAACTGTTGTGTGGTTTTGAATCTCGAATCAAGCATGAGCAAGAATGGGAACTGAAAATGAAAATTTTTGAAATATTCATTTATTCTAAGACAGTTATAGGAAATAGGATCTCTCTGACTCGTTCTCTGTGTCCCACAAAACGAGCAAGTACGCTGTCCTTGTAAGGGATTTGAACACTTCAGAATTTTATGCAAAGAGTTTTAGTGCTGACGAAATATTTTCAAATCGGTTAAATATTTGCCGCTTCTGTGGAGGTGTGAGATTTCCTTGATTCACGTGGATGATCATATTACTCGGTGCAAAAATGATGAGTTTCTTAAGCTTTCCATTCTCTCGCCCTAGCCTTTTTGAAGAGGCATTGGCCTCGAAAGAATGGTTTAGTTATTCTCATAGAGAACTTTCACAGCTTCTTGAGAATAAACGACATATGCCAGTTAACGATGAAGTTGTTTATGATTTTACTACCAACAATGTCACTGAACCTTGGGTTTGTGATGAGGAATCTTTGTCTGATGTAACTGCGGTTGAGATTTTTGTTCCCCAAATGACTAGAGAAAGTAAATTAGTGGCTGGAAAGGGAAAAATGACTATTTGATTTTATTGAATAAAGCCTTATGCTCTGTACATTGAATTTTCAGTGAGTTGTGTTCAATCAAATAAACACTGAATCCCAATTTTTGGTTGCGGCGGTTCTTCTCATTGGTTCCAAGGCTGATTCATCATGTTGTTGCTATTCTGTTTCTAGTGACTGTTATCCTCTAAATTGAGCAAAATTAAAGTGGTTGTGACCATGTTTAGAAAGTAGAGTGCTTCAATTTCCTTTCCAGATGTTCTCTGTCCTAATCATGTTCATCCCATCTTCGTGTCTTTGAATATTCCCACACCCTACTCATTTATGTTTTGATCCTAAGAAATGAACATCACTATATCACATTTGATACACTCTTATATAGTAAAAGTAAAATGGGATGGTACAAAAAGTTGCCTCATAATAGATTTGCTTGCATGCTCTCAGCACGAGTGGTGTTTTATGTGTGTTGTGTAGAAAGAGTTTTTGTATTATCAGCTTTTTGGTTAATTGGCTCCACTCTTGTATAAAAAATTTGAAAAATGATTCACGTAACGACAATCTTGTATTGTAACTAAGCAAATATCTATGTGGTTAGATTCCGTGCTTTGATTCTTGTTTTAAGGAAAATATAATTTTTTTTTTTTTAAATATGTGGTTTTCGTCGGCTTGTGCCGTCCGACTAGTCCACAGTATCCAGTGCCTTGCACCCACAATAATTCCCAACACGGACCAAAGTTCAGCCTAGCAAGCTAGGGGGTGTGCCTCAAGTGCAACACATGCGAATCGAACACTCCACCTCACGCTTGAAGTCATAAGTACCAGTATTTCTATCACTAGGTCAACCTTGGGGTTAGGAAAATATGATGTTGCCACCCAGGGTTGGTACTTTTTGTTTACATGATCTTCTGTTCTTGTATCACTGTTAAAAGTTACCTCAATAGATTTGCTTGTAGACTCTAATTAGCATAGCTTGTGTTCTCTGTCTGTAATAATTTTGTTTTTCACTCAAGGTGTTAAAAGAGTTCCAAAATCACATTTGCAGGCATCTTGTTAGCCAGTAGGGATGGTTGCAATTATGATAATAGTACTCAAATGGGAAGCAGGTAGAAATCATTTTTTACTCTTTGCCTGCCACCACTAATCTGTTTTTTTGAGTGTTAGGTTGAAAAGAAACAGGCACCAAGTGGGAAATGATTTTCGCAACAGGTTCTTTTCTTATGCATGGAGAATTTCAGTGGAAAAGAGAACAGAAAAGATGAAGGCATGCTAATTTGCCTGTTGAAGGGACCACATTCTGAGACACTACACTAGGAGTTATATCTATATCATACTGGTAATTATCTCTAGTCCCATTTTCTTCTAACGATAAAGTTGTTTTCTTGGTGTCACATTTGGTCGAGCTCGATGAACTTTTGATTGGGACTTTGATCGGGACTGGTATTGGCACCATGACAATTCGAGTTTCTAGAAACAAAAATCCAAAGCTTTTGAGTACAAGAATAGACCAACAAAACAGCCAAAATTGTGTGTGAACATAGTCTTTTTTATCCGAAAACATTTATTACCAAGACACCTCAAAAGAAAAATATGGTTTTGTATTCGTATGAATCCAAAAATATAGTCAATCGCTCTCGTTATCAGGGTAACAACTTTTCGTGAGATCTTGATGAATATGGAAAATGGAGAAATATTTTGCTGTATGACCCTGTATTTTAATTTACGGTTAAGGCATACAAAAACACCAAAAAACATTGTAGGCAATCGATTTTGTTATCAAAGTGACAGCTTTTCATGCTATCGGAATGAAAATAGAAAATGGACGAACTACTATATGAGCCAGTTCTTTTTTTTTTTTTTTTTGGATTAATATTTTCATTTTAAAGCTTAAGACTCAAGCTCAAACATATTGAACTCAAGTTGAAGCAATACGAGCAATTATTTTGAACACATGCATCCTCATGATATTACAAATTAAATTACATAATTTCTTGAAATTATGTATTTGGTGAAATCGCATTTGATTCGCGATTGCATCATTCTTTCAATAATTGTTGTTTCTTGTGTCCAATCGCAAGTTTGTTTTCTTTTATGTTTTACGTTGATTATAATACTCGACTACTCAAACATAATACCAGAGACTACATGGATTTAGGGTCAACAAATTTGGTTCAAGTAACATGATTCTATTTTATTAAACAATTACAACTACTACCCTTTGCGGGGGAACGGGTGGAAAGATTGCCAATGTCACGTCCCGAAATCCATGATCCGGGATCGTAAGATTCAAAAGATAAAAAAAACCAAAAATAAAGAAATAAAATTATCTACGTCAGTCACATCACATCTACAACAACCGAAATATAAAAAAACTCTAAAAAGAAAAGAAGAAGGCCTACACTAACTCCATAAAAATATATACAATATTAAACCTGCATGTTTACTAATATAACATTGTAAGCAGTATATTTGCCAAAAATAGATGATAAAAAAAGGTATACATATATTCTTCATCTTATGTAAGAGTAAGAACATATTAATACTTTTATCACGCTACAACCACTACTACACTGCTACATCTCACTATCAGAGTACGCTATACATCAAAATAAAGTATATAAAATGAAAGCGCTAAATAGGTGTGCCAAAATTGTGTACACTACATCCGAATCATCTAAGCATAAGCTGGCCACGCCTCCACACTTATAATATCATACATATATATAGGAAGAAAAATGGAAAACGTACCGATAGCTAAGCAACTTTACGATAAAAAAGAGACTCGGTTATATGTACATAGATGAATGTATATGACAACACATATGAATATCATGACAAAAATGTAATTATGCTCATAAATGCAACTTACACCAACACACACACGCACACATGCTAAAATATTTTGGGATTAGTATGACCTCTCATATAAATTACTAAGCTCTGCCAATCGCAGTGTGACACAACCAAAGTATTCATTGACCCACCACTCGCAGTGTGATGCGATCAATGAAGTATCTCAAATCTGGTTTCCCATCTTTCTCGGTAAGGTTGTATGACGTCATTGCTTCGTCGTATTTTAATAAAAATTGATACTGTTATGTCCTAATCAACTCCACACATTTTCTT
>MKEJ01052904.1:0-10340 GCA_001753735.1 Embelia ribes | reverse complement strand
TTTTATACTTCTCTTTGAAAATTATATTTTCAAGTTCTACATATTTAAATCATTTTCAATCTCACATTTTTACCAAAGATTTCATTTTTCATATTACAATAAAAATTACTACATTGAATGTAACATGTATCAATGTAAATTATTATCTATTTTTCCACATACTTTTCTATTTCATATATAAACATGTTATAGCAAGTAATTACGCATCTATAACATATTACTAAGCATATAACTCAACCAAAATTACACAATAAGGTATACATAACTTTACGCTTATATTTTGTTTTTCGTAGACTACTCGTACCTAGAAGTCATCTAGGAGACACCCCGCAAGCCTTCGCCAAAAAGCCCCAAATCGCCCCGATTTGACCTCCCGGAATAATCTAACAAACAAAATCGGATAGTTACACGTCATGTAAGAAAATGATCCTCACATTACAAAGAGCAAGAATACGAATAGAGATTCGACATATGACAACAATATGGAAATCAGAAAATTTCAAACGAATGAATCAAGAGATGAAATTTAGCTCAAAACGTTCACTACGATTCAAGGATGAAAAATATCCACTTTCTATCGATTTTGAATCGGTGGATTAAGATGATATTTAAGCTAGAAGAAAATAGTGTTCTAAGGGATCTCACACCTTCTCTCTCATTCAAATCTCACGGCAAGAATAATGAAGAAGTAGTGAAAGAAAATGGTTTTAAAATGGTTAATAATAGAATTGATGTGGACATAAAATAATTAATAATAATCTTGATTAAGACATAAGTCAATAAACAAAAAGAATGGAATCATTTCCAGCCCTATTTAAGATCTGTAAGAGCATTTTAGTAACTAGTTATAGCCTCCTCTACCAGTTATAGCCCTTTTATGTTTTGAATTAATTTTTTCTTAAAACATGAAAATTATAGATAAATGAAATGTCTTTCTAACAGTAAAATTTGGGTATAAAATGAATTACAGTTTGAGAGATATCGAGGAAAAAGTGAACAGATGTCACAATACTGAACAACTCCAACTTGCGTTTAAACTTCTCAAGAGGCTAAACCCCATCCGTAATCATCGTACAATAACGTCACACACTATTATAGGCCATATACTATATGAAAAAAAATACTAGATTACTTACATAAAATTATTTATAACAAAAATAATATAACACCAAACGACTACATGTTTCGGCACCCAAATTAACGCCACTCTACCAATGTTTAAACAACTCCGTTCTATATTTTGTTATGACCATATCATCAATACAATAATAATATTATGAATTAACATAAAATCAAAATTTTATGGGACATTACATTCTTCGCATGTTAGGAAATTTTGTCCTTAAAATTAACAAGTACTACACAAGAAAGCAACACGTACCAGAATTATCGAACAACTCCGGAAACTTCTCAAGCATTGAATCCTCGCGTTCCCATATCATTTCCTCTTTTTCCCCGCTTCTCCATAACACCTTAACCAAACGAATTGACTTCCACCTCAAGGTTTTCCCTTTCAAGTTAAGAATACGAATAGGCTTCACCTCATACGATACATCTTTTTCAACATGTAAATCGTCCAAGTTTATCACATGAGAAGGATCCCAAATATATTTTTACAACATGGAAATATGGAATACAAGATGAACACTCACAAGTTTAGGTGGTAATACCAACCGATAAGCAACTTCTCCAACCGTTTTGAAAATTAAGAATGGACCAATGAAATGAGGAGAAAGCTTCCCTTTTTTACCAAAGCGCATGATGCCGCACTTAGGGGAAACCTTCAAGAACACGTGGTCACCAATTTTGAATGATAGCGGACAACGACACGCATTAGTATAACTTTTATGTCGACTACGAGCCATTTCCAAATGTTGTCGAATCAACTGAACATTTTGAGTCGTTTTTTGTACCAATTCTGCTGAGTCCATATTCGCATGCATGAACATCATCAGACAAGTTAGATATTAATATGCTATATAAATCTCAATATGAAACTATGCCCAATAAAATAGTTGAATAAAATCCACTTACACACCTGCAATACTAATGTTCAGTAATACACACAATAATACACAGAAAACTACACTAAAATGACTAATACAGTTAAATCTTAGGTAATATACCGGCCGAAGCCGTAGGGAACCGTGTAGTCTGACTACGATACGCATACTACAAGTACGGCCTAATGCCTATATAAAAGTATAACAAATAAAAGCCAAACGCTCAAAGAAAAATATCATCATTTCCATTGCTGGAGGAACCTGAGCCTCATTTATGTCCAAGTCTTTATGGAACTGGCGGGCACGGTTTAGAGCAATACTCACATCCTAGGAGCACCTTAACCGGGGAAAACCATACCCACCCTAGGAATCTCCCTTCCGGGACCTAAGGAACAACCATACTCATCCCGATGCTCCCCTTCCAGGATTTGAGGAACTACCGTTACCACAACCTATAAAATACACAGCATAACCTAGTATAAGGGCCATGTATCATATGACCCGAAACACAAGTAATATTTCATACAGTTACTCTTGTATCTCTACTTGTAACTACTTCCAAATCAACTTAAATATTATTCATAGTAAAATAAAGACATCCATAAAATAAGACTGTTTGACTTATACATCACTCCGAAACACGTTAGGTACTATTACAGTTACCTCCCAGGCGTACTCCTTTCGACCTGCGGCAAACCTTTTTAAGTGATGTGATATATATATATATATCATACTATTACGCATTTTCCTGACTACCCTAAAGAAATACTAGTAATCCCAAAAATACAATTTTACCCAGAAAAATGGCTTTTTCCTCAGAACATTATTTTCCCCAAATTATCTAAAAATTCAATTTTTTGGTTAAACTCACATTTCCCTCATAAAACCTATTCGTCACTTTGATAATATTTTCACCTTTTTGCGACTCCAAAATATATTTACACAAAAATATATATTTTTCATTCCAAAACATTAATATGCATAATAGTTACAAAAAAAAAAAAAAAATTCCAAAACTCAAGTTAACACTTTTTCCCCATAAAAAGTTTTTTTTCCTACCATAAACATATTTTTAGAAAAATCCAAAAAATAGCATCGTAATGCACCGTCACCAACTTCTGCCCAACAAATAGTTGAACGACACGGGCGCCCATACAACGTTTCGAAAGGAGCCGTCTCGATGCTCGCATGGTAACAATTGTTTTATGCAAACTCGATTGAGTTGACATGATCTTCCCAACCCCAATTGAAATTAAGAACACTTGCTCGAAGCATATCCTCTAGAGTTTGAATAGTTCACTCAGATTGATCATTGGTGTGTGGATGAAATGCGGTACTTATAGAAAGAGTTGTTCTCAAAGCTTTCTGGAGATTTGACCAGAATCGTGAAACAAAATGAGGATCATGATTAGGCACAATAGAAACAAGAACCCTGTGTAAACAATTGATCTGGTCAATGTATATCCGACAAAGTTTCTCAATATAATTTGTAGTAAGCATAGGAATGAAATGAGCCGATTTCGTCAAACGATCGACTACAACCCAAATATCATCATAACCCCACATCGACTTCGGTAACCCCACAACAAAATCCATAGTAATCCTCTCCCACTTCCACTCAAGAATAGGTAAAGGTTGAAGCAAATCACCAGGACGCTTATGCTTGGCCATAACCTGTTGGCACGTAAGGCAACGAGACACAAACTTTGCCACTTCTTTCTTTATACCAGGCCACCAAAAATGATGAGAAATATCATGGAACATTTTGGTGCCACCCAGATGAACAGCCAAATGCGAATGATAAGATTCCTGAAGAACTTTCTATCGAATCAAATTAGGAACTAAGATATGACTTTGGAAATGCAATCCACCATCGTTAAAAATAGCCCATCTATCAACGCCATGATCATAAAGAACACAAACATGATAAGCATTGGATTCATCATCCTTATGTTGCACCTCAATCATGCACAAAATCAAAGTCGGCTGAACTTTGATTGTGAACAAAGAAGCTCGACCTTCCGCCTCAACAACTTCCAAACCAAACTCATTAAGAATCTGCAATGTCTCCCACTCGTCAATGGACAAACAAGCAAGAGAGCAACGAGTCTTACGAGGCAACGCGTCTGCCACCACATTGGCCTTCCCAAGATGATACTCAAGATCAAAATTATACTGATCCAAGTATTCTATCCAACGCCTCTGACGCATATTCAAGTCACACTGAGTGAACACGTACTTAAGTATGATAAGAAAAAACTTCGAACATTTCACTGTGTAGGTGGTGTCGTCAACACTTCAATGCAAACACAATGGCTCCAAGCTATAAGTCATTATTAAGATAATTCTTCTCATGTCCCTTCAATTGCCTCGACTCATATACTACCATTTTCCCCTCTTGCATTAACACGCATCCCATACCTTCCTTTAACGGATCACAATAGGCCGTATTGCCAAATCCTTGCTCCAAAATAACAAGAATTGGAGCTAAAGTCAATAACCTCTTTAGAGTAAGAAAAGATTCCTCGCATTGGAAATTCCACTCTAACTTCATACCTTTACGAGTAAGCATAGTTATAGGAGCTGCCAAATGAGGAAAATCCTTAACGAATCAAAGATAATAGCCTACAAATCCCAAGAAATTATGAATCTCGAAAATGGATTTTGGTCGTTCCCATTTGGTAACGGCCATTGTCTTAGAATGATCAACTATAACACTACTTTTTGAAACAACATGCCCAAGAAAAAAAATTTCCCGCAACCATATTTTTTAAAACTTTGCAAATAGTCGATGCTCTCGAAGAGTAGAAAGAATGACACGCAAATGCTCAAGATTTGCCTCTTCAGGTGGCAAATATACAAGAATATCGTCGATGAACACGAAGGTAAATTGATCAAGGTATTGATATGAAAATACAATTTATCAAATTCATAAATGCAGCTAGATAATTTGTAAGATCAAAAGGCATGACAAGAAGCTTATAATGCCCATAACGAATACGAAAAGCAGCCTTTGGATTATCCTCCTTTCGAACATGCAACTGATGATAGCCAGAACGAAGATCAATCTTCGAAAAGAAACGAGAACCCTGTAATTGATCAAACAAGTTTTCAATATGAGGTAAAAGATACTTGTTTTTGATCATTACTCACTTTAATTTCCAATAACTGATACACATTCTAATAGAACCATTCTTCTTCGGAACGAATAAAGCCGGTGCACCCTAAGGTGAAGTACTTGGTTGAATCAAATCCTTCTTCGTCAAATACTCGATTTGATCCTATAATTCCTCCATCTCTACTAGTGCCAAATAGTACGGCACAACAGAAATAAGATTGGTACTAAGAACCAAATAAATAGAAAATTCCACTTCCCTTTCAGGAGGAAGCCCACTAAGATCATTGGAAAAAATATTAGAAAATTCACAAACAATAGGAAATGAATCAACCCCCACTTTCACTTCATCAGAAATAGAAAGACTAGCAAGCTGATACGCTAAACTAGCTTGAGCCTTACTAGAAAAAGGAAGAAAAATCTGTCACTCCCCTTGATAGCAAACTGGAATTTCTGGCCCGTCACCATAGATACTTGTCGCTTCCTACAATCAATAACAGTATGAAAGTGAGTCAACCAATCAATGACAATAATGATATCGAATCCCAACATACCAAATACTACGAAGTCAAAAATAAAAACTTGGTCCGAAATGACTAACTCATACTTCTGACATACACTATCACTAAGAAAAGTATATCCCCCCGGGGTATCAACATGTATAGGAGGATCTAACCGATTGACATGTAACTCTAACATGGATGCAAATTGAGATGATATGAATGAACTTGATGCATCCATGTCAAATAGAACGTGTGCCCAAGTAACATGAAATGGAATAAGACCTCACACATTAAATGGCTTAGTAACATCCTAAACCTTCGGCATAGTATAGGCCCGAGCCTGTGAAATTGATATGTACCATGAGAGTATCCTGCACCAGACTAAGCAGATGAAGTAGGTGGTGGAACATAAGGCATCCTAGCACTACCAACTACAGGAGTAGACTGAGAAGGTTCACGAGAGTTGCTAGGAACCACAAAACCCTAAGGACAATAAGACTGCATGTGTCCCCTACAACCACATCTCCTACACTCCACCATAGGAAAAGAAGATTGCAGATGTCCCACAGTGCCACAAAGACGACACTTAGCAGGATGAGTACAATCATGAGCTAGATGACCCTACTTGCCACATTTGAAGCATCCCGAGCTCTGAACTATCGGGCTAGAAGAAGTAGATCGTGTGGGTTAAAGACGCCAACCACGAACAGGAGTAGATAAAGAATTACGAGATCTTTTCCTATCACCACCCCTACTAGTGCCCAAGTTACCCCTACCACTATCAAAACCACTACCACCACTACTATGATTCCCAAAATGGAACCCTATATTATGAGCAGAACGAGAACCTGAAGACTGCCCAGTAGGTTTAGAAGGATGAGATGCATCAAGTGTACTCTGCCTATACATTAGGCTTCATTCCACCCTCAACGCCGTATTAATACACCAATTATATGAATCAAGTAGCCCCGAGACAACTACTGTGTTGCGCTCCAAATCCCGTAAAACCCAGGGTCACGAGATGTGATCCTCTTTTCAAGAAAATGAAACGAAAAATATATAGAATTTTAAAGAAAGAAAATAAAATGGGATTCTCTTTTATTTCGCTTCTTTTCACTTCTAATTCTATAATAAAATCTTCATCAGAGTATGCAAGAAATCATAAATATCATGCATACGGCCTTTATATTTATTTAAGAGTAAACACCTCGTTTACAATATCAATCAAGCTACATGCTTGAACAAAATAATAAAATGTACATCTCCCAAGTCTACATAGAGTATGTTACACTTTTATTCTAACCTGAACAACCTCAAGTGATACAACAAAGTGTACTACAAAATACTATCAACTACTACATCTTTATACTTCAAAATAAAATTACAACTTAAATTTAAATACATCACTTCTAAGCCCAACATAAATAATATAGAAGTGGCTAATACAAAATGTCTACTGACAATTTCATCTTAAAAAATATATATAATCATCATAAGGTCATCTTAATGATGCTTCTTGCTAGCCTCTGCACCTATACCAATATTAGGCTACAAAAATGGAAAGAAAAGAAAGAAAAATGCACGAGTTAGTCTACTAAATAATACGATATATGTGATGATATGCAGTGCCATAAAGTATAAATATGCCACGTATAAGTATGAATGCAATGCAACTTCAATACAATGCGATACGACTTCGATTTCGACTTCTAGACTTCAACTTCTAAAAATTTGGGACTAATATCTAAACTTCTTTTTCTTCAAAACTTGGTTCATTTGTGAAGCTCTACTATAAATCGCTCCCTTCGTGAAATGTTTATAGGTAAATCCCTAATCAGGTTTCCCGACTTTCACGGTAGGGTACCGAGCCTTCTCTTTGTTTTTTTCTAAAAACTTCGTGAATGCGGTGTTTGTCCCGAAAAGAAATATAAAATGACTCAACATTACCATGGATGATATATAAACTTCCTTCAATAAAATTCATATTCAAAACTTCATAATTTATCATCAACTTAAAAAAACTTCATAAATTTCGTAAATTTCGTGAAACTTCGTTCTTCACTTTAATACTATGATTGAGCATCGTTCCTTCGTATATACTTCAAATTTTCTCCCTTCACTTCTTTTTGACAATTTCATTTTCAAAATTTCAAAATTTTCAAGAAAAATCAAGTTCAACTTCTCGTTTATAAAAAGTGTCACTTTTTTTTCAAAATATGTATAATGATACTTCCATGAATTAATGATAACCCATATAATAAATAATTCAATCAACTTCAAATTATGCTTCAATGCTTTATATATCTAATTTCAAACAACTAATCATACATCTCTAATTTACTTCATAACACATATTTCATTATTCATAAAACAACTTCAAACAATTAAAATTCATCTATAATTTACTTCAAATTCTTAAACTCTAAATTCATAAAATTTACACGTAAGGTACACATATAAACTTCCGCGTATATTATTATTCTGTAGGCTACTAGTACCTATAACCGTTTTACAACACTTCTTGGAGCAAATCTTCAAAAAGCCCCAATTTCCTTCTTCTTCACCCCTTTGGTTTGATCTAGCTAACAAACTTGAATCACCTCGAATCTATAATGAAAAATGGTCTACTCATCAAGAAGATAAGGAATATCAACTTTAATTTCATGTATGAATTAGGTACAGAAACCAAGATATCATGCACTATCAAGATAAAATTTGTGGCTTATCTCAAAATGATCTCTATGATTTAAGGAGCAAAAATCTATCCTTAGATTGTGGATTGAATATCGGGAGCTAGATGAGATCAAACTTCTAGGGCTTGGGATTTCGTAGCTCTTTTCTCTCTCTCTCTTGTTTTTCTATTGAGTAAAAATGAATAACACTCACTGCCTAAAGTATGTTTTAACGCCACTGCTTCTGTCCCGACCATGCCATTTGAATGACATTATGTACCGTTCGAACGTCATCTGCATTCTGCCAAAGCCAATTTCAATCTCTACCATTCGACTTCAAACATTAATTCTACTCACACCAATCACTCGAAATACATATTCTAAGGTCATTATAAATTACTTCCTCATACGTACTAACTATCATAGTGTCACAGTGTCTCGTATTAGCTTCACAACAACGTCAAAGGTTCACCCTTATGCCACATTCTATTCAAATACAATACATCTTCTTATTTCGATACTTCTATAAATATGCTAAGACTTCATACTTTCTTCTATAATACTTCATACATTTCCAAAATGTAGCAAAAATAATATTATAAACTTCTATAATATTCTTATTAATGCAAAAAATTACTCGGAATTTCTGGGACGTTAGACATTGTCTGAATAGCATGATGAAGTCCATTATCAAATCTATAAATGAAGAGACTTTCAGTGGAAATGAGATTTGGTGTATGGCAAGAAAGGCTAGTGAACTCCTGCTGATATTGCATAACAGTAGAGGTTTTCTGAATAAGACTAGCAAATTTAGTCTGCTTCTCCTTACGGAGTGTATCAGGAAAGAACTCTTTAAGAAAAACACTATGAGATGCTTCCCAAGTAATACCCTCATGGCCACGAAGTTCTTTGTAACCCTTCCACCATTCGGATGCCTCCCTATATAAGTAGAAAGGTGCCGTAACCATCCTCTAATCATCATCTACTAGTTGAAGTGATCGGAAGATACGCTTCACTGCCGTACACCATTGTTCAGCCTCAATAACCTCCCCAGTCCCAGTAAATGTCGGTGGATCCATCATCCGAAAATTCATTTGAGCTGCAAAAGCTCTAGTCTCACCACTACTTTCTCTATGAATGTTCCTTGCCAGTATCCTTTTAGTCTCTTCCATTGCCCTCATAACAATAATGGTCTCTTATTGGGGAATCCTAACATTACCAATCGTCACTTGAGTATGTGGCAGAACATATAGTTTAGGCTCAAGTTCCTCATCCTCTTAGTCCTCTTCTATGCTCGCTTTACTTTCATCCTCCCTCAGCTTCCCTCATTTCCACCTCATGAATCTCAGATGAGCCAGTCCGTGTACACCTCGCTTCCACCTCTTCCATGCCATGACCCCAATTCTTCCAGCTTTGCAACCCCTATTACGCCTACCACATCCACGTCTACAACCACGTCCATGTGCCTACGCTTACTAAATAATAGAAATGAAAGACATAAGTATCTATACTAATAACTTCTACACATGAATAAAAAGCAAGGAAAAACAACTACTAAATATCACTCCTGGATAGAAATGCAACTAACAACCATTACTTTTGCAACACCACAATACATGTTACTATACCACCAATACAACTCCAAATAAACCACAACTGCACTATCAACCCCATCCTAAAGTAAATCTACCTAAGCGTAACCAAGGTTTACATAACTCGGTTAGCTCTGATACCAACCTGTCATGCTCCAAATTCCGAGAAACCCGGAGGGTGAGTGTTTACTCTTTTTAAAGAAAATATAATGAAAAATATATAGGCTTTAAAAGAAAGAAAAAAAAGGAAATATCGCTAATTCACCCAAAACTCACCAACTAATATCAGAGTGCACCAAACAATATACTCTAGCCTGTTACAAGGATAGTATAACAATGTAAACTCCATGTTTATAATGCAACAATCAAGCTCAATGCTTGCCAACATATTACATGTTACAATACTTGGTTTAAATCTTAAACTTAAAGTTACATAACTTGGTACATATATTATA
>MKEJ01052896.1:0-15012 GCA_001753735.1 Embelia ribes | reverse complement strand
CTTTTATTTCAGTTCATGTTCCCGAGCTTATGGGGATTTGGGGTATGACAAATATCCACTTCTTATCAATTTTGAATTGGCGGATCAAGATGATATTGAAGCTAAAAGAAAATGGTATTCTTAGGAATTTTACACCTTCTCTGTCATTCAAATCTCATTGCAAGAATAATGAAGAATGAGTGAAAAAAATGGTATTAAAATGGTTAATAATGGAGTTGATGTGGATATAAAATGATTAAAAATAATCTTGATTAATACATAAGTCAATAAACAAAAAGAATGGAATCATTTCCAACCCCATTTAGGACCGGTAGGAGCATTTTAGTAACCGGTCACAACCTCCTCTACCAGTTCTGTTCTAGAAATGCAGATTTTGGATACTTTAGGTTTAGTTTTCACCCTTCTACGCTTCGAATTAAATTTTTTTTCAAAACATAAAATTATAGATAAATGAAATATCTTTTCAACTATAAAATTTGGGCTTAAAATGAGTTACGGTTTGAAGGATATTGAGGAAAAAGTAGACAGGCATCACAACACCGAACAACTCTAACTTGCATTTAAACTTTTCCCGAGGCTAAACCCCCACCAGTAATCATCATGCGATAATGTCACACACTATTATATGCCATATACTATTTGAAAAAAAATACTAGATCACTTACATAAAATTATTTATAACAAAAATAATATAAGACCAAATGACTACACGTTTCGGCACCCAAATCAACGCAACTCTACCAATGCTTACACAACTCCGTTCTATGTTTTGTTATGACCACGTCATTACTAAAATAGTAATATTATGCCATGAAAATAATTTTTTCGGGATTTTACAAACTTGATTTTTTCAAGATATATATTCGATTACCAGAGAAACGAATGTCTCTAATGACATCTATGTTCCTAGGTTTCTAATGTTAACCTGAGATTCAATATTCTCAGGACATACATTCGACTACCAAAGCAACAAATGTCTGTGGTGACATTCGTAGGCCTAAGTTTCGAATGTTATACATTTAACTACTAGAGCAACAAATGCCTCTAGTGACATTCGTGGGCCTAGGTTTCGAATTCTTAGTTTAGAACACTAACTTGTTGAATATTCTCAGGTCATACATTCTACTACCAAAGTAACGATTGTCTTTTTTGACATTCATGAACCTAGGTTTTGAATGTTAGCCTCATAACACTTATACATATTTAAATAATATGGTACATTTCAATCATGCAAAAGTATCATAAAGTTAATAAAATATTATATTTTCATCAAATCATTAGAAAGTCTCTATTTCCATCAAATCAAACTAAAATCTGAAAAGAAATTTAGGTCATAATACAATACAAATTCTATGAAGTATTTCATTAAGCACATTGTAAGCATATCAAATTCTTAGTATATATATTATTAATAACTTACTACATAACCACCAATAGTTATAATATACATGTATTTTTTAAAAAAAATGAGTATATTGTTTGGATTGAAATTTGATTTTTATGTTTTGTGAAGATGGAGAAAAAATAGTGAAAGAGATAGAAAGAAGGTAGAAGATGATGAGATATTCAATATAATAATGTTTAAGATTTAAATTAAATATATTGAACATGAATAAAGAAAAATAAATGAAAAATATGAAGATAATTGCTGAAGATAAAGGTGGTGAAGATGAAGTGATTGGAGGAAAATTAGACATTTTTGGTAATTGATATTGTGGTGCTCAAGCACTTTTGTGGTGCCAATGGAAAAAAAAATTTTCCATTTTGTTTGTGGTGCCTTAAAGTAAAATAATTTTTAATAGTGTGGTACCCGAAGTAAAGTAGTGTCTATAGTTATTTTCGTTGCGTAAATAAAATCACTATTTTTTAAATATATTAAGAGGCAAAAGTCTTAGGGCCTCTTCTTTTTTTTTTTCCTTCACAAAATTGGGCCTTGATTTTCCTTCGGAGAAGCCCAATATGATATTCTGATGGATTTTATTCAATCATTGTTTTTTTCTTCGTCTTTTTACCCCTCAATAACTCATTATTTGTTTTTGGCTATATAAACAAAAACTTCTTACATAAAATGTAAATTATCATATATTATATTATATATATATATATGGGAACAAATAAAAAGAATAAAAAATTTACAAAAAATCTTACAAACTTCGTTGACCGTTGGATCTGAAGCGATTCAACGGCTAAGATATAAATAGAGAGAAAAAATAGAAAAATATGATATATTCTAGCCGTTTAATCGCTTCAGATCTAAAGCCAACAAAATTTGTAAGATTTTTTGTAAAAAATTTTATTCCATAATTTCTTCCCTATATATATATATATATATTATAAAAGCAAACTCCAATCATTTTCTCATTGTCCAGGACGTTGCTGATAAAATAGATTTCTTAAAATTTATTTAAGAAGTTTTTGTTTGTTAAAATTTATTTAAAATAGATTGCTTAAAATCATCATGGTTGGCTAATGTACCAGTATGGTGAATGTGCCAAAAAAATGTAAGCACCTTACAACTAACAATGCTTGTAAATTGTGGTTAGAAAATTGACATGTATAAATCATCAATAACCTACACCAATACGTTCAACGTTATTTTCGTAGTGTTATAATTGTATAGAATATTACTGTTTACGTATTTTGATCATTACACCTAAATTACTCATAAAATTATTATTCGACTCATAGTTAACAAAAAAACACTCGACTAGACATAAAAAACACATTTTTCCATAAACGATTTCCGATATGGAAACTCTTTGTTACTTATGCCCGTACCTGAAAATTCAGTTCCAAAACCTTTATTTTCTACTAGAAAACTCACAAAAATTAAAAAATAAATCATATAAAATTACACGTATAATACATTATCAAATTTCAAAATTAACTAGATGTATTTAAAAATATCTGTAATTATAAATATAGTTATAATTATTAAAACACATATTAATATTATAAATAGTATTAATATTAATATTAATACGTGTATTATACGTGTAATTATTTATTATTATATACGTAATCTCTTTAAATATAATGCCATATTTTCCTCTTCCGTTTCATGTTTCCCTTTTTGGCCTCTAGCACCTAGCATTCGACTACTCAAGAAGGGGGCACATTGGACATTTTCTCAACTAATTGGGGTAATAAAGATAATATTAGTTACGTTAAGGGCCATTCAATTATTTGTTCACCAGTGGCAACACTAAAATATGTCTCAGAGAGAGAGAAAGAGGGAGAGAGAGGTGGACGACGAAGGGGGAAGAAACTGAACTCAGTTGTATGAGGTTTAATTTATGTTTTTTCTTTCAATTTTTTATTCTTGTAATTTGTACTTAAATCTGTTACTATACGAAATTCCTACCTTCTTTTCCTATCATTTGGTACGCAGTTCGCGATCTATCCTTTATTATTTTGCTCAATTTCTGTCATCTCAGTCTGTGTGAGGTTAATTATTAATATATATATATATATTTTTAACAATTTATGAAGTATAATTTTCCTTTGGCCGGACCCTAATTTTATCTGCTTATGGGGCTTTGTATAGCTCCTATTAGATTGTTAATATTCCCACATCGCATGAATATAATAAATACACGTGTTATACAATGATCTCCTCTCCGTAGGGTAATCTGATTTGAATCCACTTTTGGAGTGCCCTTACCACCAATTTAACTATTTACAACCCTTAAATTTTAATCCCAATATCTCAAACTCCACAATAGTCCCCAAGTTTAAGGGAAGAAATGTAGCAACGCCCCAATTTTTTAGGGGTCTGAATAGTTTTTGAGTTAACCTACAGCTACAGGGTTCCCTTGGACTTAATCTCTTAAATTCACGATAAGGGCGGGACACTGGTGGGAGTGTTCTTACAGGGGATGTGGTTCTTTTATTTTTGGTATCCTTATTTCTCATTTGCAAAATATATTTTTTTTTTTGTTTTTTCAGATCAATAGATTTTTGTGTATTAGACTGATATTGTAGTTGTGCTTGCAATTATTTACTACCATTGATTTGAAAGAGCTTGCACGCATCTGTAATTTTGAATCTGTCATAGTTAAAAAAACGATGAGTGAAAGTAATGAAATGCTGTCGCAGATTTATCAGTGTCTAAAGTATTAGGGATTTGTTTGGTTATGGTTCTCGTAATTGTTTTGTGGTTCTGAAAACAGGAACACAACTGGATACATTTGATGGATCAGTTCCCAAAATGATATTTTAGATAATAATCTTGAAAACAATTTGGTGAATAACTTTTGGTTCGAAAATCAATTTGGCAGACTTCAGAGACACTCCATATTTTTCTGTATGAATGTCAAAATAAACTGAAACTTACAGATCCAAATCAAACAGACCCTAAGTATATGCATTAAAATTATAAGTGCATGTTTGTTGGTGCTAGTTACCATCTTTCGATATTTATCCAAAAATAAGTGACCTTTTTTTTTTGTTTAAAAAGTTAAATGAAATGAAGCTATGTCTCTTATTAGGGATCTTGGGAGGAGATGGAGAACATGCAGTATGCTGAGGAACTAGTCCGAGAGTTTCTCATTTTTAGGGGGTTTACAAGCACTTTGCAAGCATTTGAGAGAGAGTTAAGCACTGATATAGGCAAAGGATTTCAAATAGATAAGATATTAGAGTTGATTTTCTCAGTATACATTCCTCAGTTTCGAGCAGAAAATTTAGTTGACTTGTTGAACTTTTTCAAGCAGTGCTTTCCATCGTCATCTGACTTAATATTTGTTTCTACATTATCAAAATTGGAGGTGTCTATTCTGCGATACTATGTTGTCCATGCTTTGCAATCAGGAAAGAAAGACAAAGTTATGGAGTTCTTTAGAATTTATGGCAATGATTTGTTACAAAAGGATCCGGATTGGACTTCATGGTTTGGTGGGTATCTTCCAAGCCTATTTATTTTCTTCATTCCAGGTCGAAATGTGTTCATTTTTGAGCTTTTGTCTTTCACCATGCAGCCATTCCGTATGTCAAGGACCCGAGTGCAGATCCCCAGTTTCGCGTATTTTTCTCTCGGGACTGGTTTAATGCCTTGCACTTATCTGTTAGGAACTTCTTGAGCGAAATGTTTAACGGAACCCATATCCTCAAATATTTTCTATTGTCATGAAATTTTTTTATTTATGAAGATTCTTTTTTTTGGTTCTTCACAGAGTTATATATTCCTAAACTACTTTTCTTTTCAATGTGATATTTTTACTTAACATCCTTCACGTATTCCTGCTATTATGAAGATTAGTTCTGAAAAAAATGTTGTCAACCGGCTGAAAAAGGACATTAGGCAACTTAATCTTAAGTTATCTGAGCTTCAGGCTTTATTGGAGGAAAAAGAAGCTCAGTTACGTCGAAAAAGGAGGTTAGCGGCATTAGCCTATTCTTCATGGAGATTCTAATGTCTTTATGTAAAATGTGATTGTACACACACATCATTTCTTATCACAGTGCTGCATCGGTTCTTGGAACAAGCAATGGTGTAGTAAACGGTACAACTAACTTTATAACTACGACTATTGAAGACGGAGCATTTGCAAGTGTAACAGATATGTCCAAGGATTTGGTTGTTACTGGATTGACTGAAGCCCCATCTGAATTGACCCCTTCTAATTCGACTCGAGATTCAAGTTCTAACTTGGGCCCTCATGCTGAACCAAGTGGGACAAGTGATACCCTCCAAAAGTTCAGGGGTGGCCTTTTTACTGGTAAGCAATGCATCACTTTTAGTTTCTCTTTGACTTTTGAATGAAAGAAAATTGTTAGTCCTTCCTCATCTGTCGTCTTCAATAGCATTTGTGGTTGTAGAAACTTGGAAGACGATATGAGTTGGGTATACCAACTGAAGATAGAAATATGATTTTATACATATAAGTATGTAGGATTTGCCTACTTACTACCATTCAGAATGCTCCATATACGACTAGCATGGATCCCAAGACAATATTTTAATGAGCATGGGTCCACAACAGTGTGGCGCATTCTGAATGGAAGTATGTAGGAAAATCCTACATACTTGTATGTATAAAAGCTCAATCCCTAAAGATACTAGCACAAAACTTTTGTCATATGTAAAATTTCAGTTCCACTGTAAAACTAGCATATAATCTTTTATCATGGAAAGGTACCTCACAAGTCACAACAGGGCAATATGTTATGATTGTTGTATACGAGTTTACTTCTGATACTCTTCGCAAACAGGGAAATATATCTCTGGTATCTCTTCCTGGTTATATATCTTTATGCATATCATGAAAGGTATCAAAAACCAGTGGCAGATTTTCTTTGAGGCCAATGGCTTCTTCAGTGAACAGTGACTAGTTCATCTGATGAATTTGAAAGTTTATTTTAGCTGTCTTGTGGCAGAAACAGCTGGAGAAATGCAAGAAGAAGAAGAATTTCCAGAAGTGAAAGTAGACTTTCAGGTAATATTTATCATGCCATTATATATGTTTCTTAATGTTACTTCCCAAAATTATAATGCCACAATCAGTACTCATCCTATATTCGTGCAACTTCTCTTGTTTCCTACAGGAGACATTCTTAGGCCATACGAGTCCAATCAGTAGGTGTCGTTTTTCTGCATCAGGGAACAATATTGCAAGTGCTTCTCTAGATGGTACAGTGAGGTAAATCTTGTTGCAGAAGATTGTGACATTCTCAGATAACCTATGTTTTAGGGGATTAACCTATCAGGTTGATAAATTATGTGGCGTATCTAACTTCCTAAAAGTTTGGGTCCTTATTATTGGCTTTTTCCAAAGACTTGCTCATATTTGTCAAGCCTGGGGAGGCACATTGTAGTTGCTAGAGCACAGGTAACCAAATGAATTTCATATTTAACTCTTTGAACATGATGCTTTTCTGGTCCTTTATATGGTTTTCCATGTGTTGCTTCTGGTTGAACTGAGGTCGCAGGTATACTCATACTAAAATTAGGTTGACTCTTGTTGCATTATAAAGAAAAAATATTTGTGGCGGCACACTTGGTTTTATTGAACATGACGATGAGGCTTCAAAAATAATCTTCCATGTGCTCCTTAAACATGATGTGATCTGTATAACTTTGTCTTATGTTTCTTATAGAATTTGGGCATATGACTCATCAACCCCAGCTTCAAGAAATGCGACTATCTATTGTGGATCGGAGATCATGTCACTTGAGTGGGATTGCAAATCAGACCGCCTGGTATGTAATGTAGTATAATGAAGAATTATGCATTCTAGCATCATGTTGGAGGTGATGTTAATTTTGTAAAACTGGTATCTTGTCGATGCAATATAATTTAGCAGTGTGTAAAAATACTATAATAAACAAATTAGCTTCATGGTAGTTGTAATATTGGCTCTGTTAAAAGCTTCTAATAGGCACCGCTGATGGTGGCATTAAAGCATGGAATGTCGATGCTAAGCGAGTTGTTTGCGATCTTAGCACAAGTGAAGCATTTCCCAGGTCATATGATTGGTTCTTTTAAAATGCTCCAAAAGGAAAATGTTGCAGTTTCTCCTTTGTGCTTATGATTGATACTTGGTCACTGCAGTGTTTTGGACATAAAATGCAGCCCAGTGGAACCAATTTTTGTATCTGCAGCTGCATCCAGAAGGTATAATTCGTGGAATATAATGCCTTGTTTAAGAATGTATGAGTATGGATTCTTTGTTTAAGTGATGGTGATAAGCATCTTTTTCAAGGTTCCTTTTATTTAAAAAAGGATGAGAAGTCAATCAACAAGTTTATGACCTTGCCGTTTTTGCAGGAGTGGTACAAATTTTATGGATAAGTTGGAATTTGCAAGCTTAACTGTGTGGAATATGAAAACATGGAAAGCTGTGGTATGCCATCATTTTTACCACCCAAACAATTACACAAGTGTAGGAACCAAATCGTCTTTATTACAGTCATGATGTCTTATTACATATTCACTTTATTGAAGTCCGTGCTTCCTCTTGGTGAAGATCCACCAGCAATTACTTCCTTATGCTTCAACCACAACGGGAAGATTTTAGCTGCCGCTGCAACTGATGGAATGATTCACATGTTTGGTATCCTTTTAGAATTTTGCGTTTACGCATCTATATCATGATTGCTTTATCAATTTTAAAATTTTGCCTTTGGAGTCACAATTCCCATAAGATTGTTTTCCATGTACGCCTCGATAAAGAAACACATAAAGACATACTTGTCGGCTGGCAGTTTCTTGTGTATTTTCTTCTTGAATTTTTATGGGTGGCGATCACAAAACAAATAAAATAAATAATAATAATAATAATAATAATTATTATTATTATTATAGACCTTAATGTGGTTAAAAGATATGTCTGCGGGACTACAAATTACTGGTTGGCCTGCTCATGATTCTGCTATTAGCTCGGTACTTTTTGGGCCTGATGAGACTAGCATATTCACCTTAGGAATTGATGGAAAGGTAAGTTGGTCTTTTGGTCTTTCTGATTTAATTTTGAATAGCTGTCGCGCATAAGTTGCCTTCTATTATCTTTCGAAATTTAGCTTTCAATTTGAGTTTAAATATTTTTCAATATAATTTATTTTTGTGAAATGTCACCAAATAAATTCTTTCTTCAGGTTATTGAATGGAGTTTGCACAATCAAGGTAAAATTATCTGGGCAAGGGATTGCAGCAGGTACTTGAATTAAGTGGTCCTCAGTTAGACAATAGCTTTTTTATCCGTGTCACAATATAAATACTTGGACTTAGTATTATTACAAAATCTTTTAAATGACAATCAAAATAGTAAAATTCTTTTCACTTGTCAAATTGTGTAAGTTCTTGTTACTGTGTCAATATGAAGGTTCGGGAATATCGATAACTTTGGAGCCACTAGACATGAAATGGCTTTAGATGCTAATGGGAGGAGGCTGTTGGTAACTTCTGGTTCAGTGAGAGCACCAATATATCATGTATATGTGCCCACATCTCGTTCTTTATTTCTCTCTCTCACGAAAAACAAAAATGCACACAAAACCCACACGCTGCTTATTTCCGTGTTACTCCGTCTTAATTCAACTTGAAGCTACTCTAAATCTTCTGAAGCATGTTTTACTGTTGTCAGGTTCAAGGTCACTTGGATGGAAGTAAAACCCTTCCTCATAGTGCTGGTATATCGACTGTTGATTGGCACCCAACCTTGCCCGTATTTTTGACTGGTTCTGTTGATCACTCTGTCCGTGTTACATCAATATCATGAAGGTTTTTCTTTTTTACTTACTTATTTCTGGTTTCTCAGAAACCTTTCTCCTTGCTAGTTGTCCCTTGTGTTTTGAATGCTTCTCGTTTCCAAGTGCGAGCTGAGAATATTTGTGTGGTTAATTAAGCTTGGAAAATTATTCACGTACCAACAACACACATCATATAACCAAGTAGGTATTTGTAAAGTTTCTTTTCCTAATAATTTGTACATATATCATTACCAACTAGTTTATTATACATATGGATGTATGTATTGTGTAATATTATTGACTCCTGGCCCTATATATGACTTTAATTTTTTCCTGCAGGTGTATCCTGCAGCCTTGGATGACTTTTCTTTTGATTCCATTCTGCCTGGTGAAAAGCTGCATAAAGCCCTGATGTCGTCATGCTAGCCATTTTATACACAAGATGTTAATTATTTTCGAGAATTAACAGAGCTTTTGCCACATATCGTCCCTCTTTTACTTGCACTTGTAAGGGCATTGGGAGGAAATTGTGTGCTTTGTGTTTTGTGTGCTTACAAAAAACAAAATCAAAAACTTTGAGTGAATGATTCTTTGATTTTTTAGTTTGTCTATGAGCTCACACATGAATATTTGAGCACGACTCGTGTTTGGTCTAAAGTTTATTCCATTACGCAAAATGTTACAATGTTACCCCCCTAAAGTATGCAATAATTACACTGATACCGCTAGTTTTTAAATGATACATTTGCACATCCCTGATATATCTTGTTACATGCCGATCATATTATTTAGGGTAAATTGCATTTTGCCCCCACATCCCTGATACATCTTGTTAAATGCCAAGCGTATTATTTAGGGTAAATTGCATTTTTGCCCCCATGAGGTTTCTGACAGTTTCAGAAGCCCCCTAAGATTTCTGAAATTACATTATGCACCCAAGCGGTTTGTTAGCTATTGCAGTTTACTTCCAAAGTTTCTGAAAGCGAAGTGAAAGTAATATTTTTTATTATAAATAACTCAAAAATTTACTACAATACCCCTTAAATAGTATCTTTTATATAGTTTTTTGTTTAAAAAATTATTATTTACAAATATAATATATATTTACTAAAGTGATTATCTTCTCTTTCATATGACCTAATATCAAGTTTTAAATTAATAAATTAAGAAATTAAGTGAGGGTAATATGGTCCTTATACAAGAAAATCTAACTTGGATTATAAGTGGGGGCAAAGTGTGATTTTTGAAATCAGAAATTATCGGAAACCTTACGGAGGTAAAGGGTAATTTACCCTATTATTTTTTTAATATCCCTAAATTATCGTCACATATTAGTTATCATTAAAACAAAACTCGTGATTCAGGAGATAGTCCTGTATTCGTATGGTCAATGAGCCTAGCATGCTATCATCTGGATCTTTCGGCTTTGAAAAGCCCGGTTTTGCTCGACTTGTATATAGTCCCACAACGGAAGCTTACGAACTTTCTATCGAGAGAGTTGGGTTTGCGCCTACTATAATTGTAAACAAACTGCTTGATCCGAACAAAATCTGTTGCACCTCTGCTTGTTTGCACTTTATAAATAGGGGGAAATGCGTCCTCGGCCATAATTTTATGTTTCTAGTAAATTAGAATGAGAAAAAGAAAGTAGGAATAAAAATAGGGGAAAAATACGTCCTCAGCCATTATTTGACCAAATCCAAGAGCCCGGGCCGCCCACTTGGAATAGTTTTTCTTTTAAATGCAGAACACAGAGCTTTCACACAGCCACATCAGTATTTTTTATTTTATTTTTTATAGATTTATTTCTAATGCAAAATAAAAATTAATCGTGCTAAAATTTTTAAAAAAATATTTCTATATACTAAAATATTGATTAAAAAAAAGAAATTATGAAAATTATGTTTTTAATATATTAGTGTATTTGTTTTATTTTGGTGCAAAAAATATATTTTTTAATAAAAAAATTATGAATAATAATTTTTTTCAATTGAGAAAGTTACAGTTGCATTTGTACAAATTTTTCTAAAAATAGAAAAAAACATGTGAAGCATTTTTCTTCCCAATTTCTCAATTGAGAAATTATAAAATGATAAAAACCCCTTACAGTAAGACTGCCATGATTAGCCCTAACAAAAAATTCTTGGATTAGCCATTGCATTCAATCTCCTTTTACTCTTTTACTGCCTTGATTGAGCCTAGTTTGGGAATGTTCATAATTTTTTAAATTTATTTTTTTAAGTTATTTTTAAAGTTTGATTCTAAAAATGGGCATAACATTAGTGTTTGATAAATAAAATCTAAAAATTTATTTGATAAGTAGTATAATATTTGGTAAAATAGTATTTTTTATTATGAAAAGATAAAAGTATGTATATATTAAGAATGTAAGAAATATATTTGAGATTATTATGGTAATTAATAAATTAAGAAACATAAGCCATTTTTCAAATCATCCCTAATGTTACTTCTAAAAGTAACCATAAAAAAACAAAAGCACATTATTAAACAAATTTTATAAAATTTATCAAACATTTCATGCTACAATTTGAAAAAAAAAAAATGGATTGTTAAAAAATAATTAAAATTGGCCCCAACTCAAATGATAAAGAACTATAATGGCAAGTACTTGAAAAACGAAAAGAGCTAGAGTACAAATATAGTTGTGGAGCGAATTAAACTCCTATCCTTGGCTTGAAAAGTAGTGTTGGATTTACTATGGTTGCTCAGAAAAGCATTTTCTCTTATTCTGCATATAAAATTAATAAGATTGTTATGAATAGTTGAGTAAATATTTGATTGGAAAGTTTAACCAATCTAGAATTTCGTTCTCATTTGACTTTAGGTATAAATAGACAAGCTATGAAAGGCAAAGGGTGTTTGGAGACGCAGAAAAAGGAAAAATGAGATAAAGTATGCGTAAGAATGGAGTTTAATTTAGATTTCTAGCTTTATCTTATATGTTTTATTATTTTGTAATTATTTTTTTATATAAATAATAGTACACGTCTATTTTTACCCCATGAACTACGCTCGAGATAAATTTGTGTTAATTAGAGACTGAACCACGTAATTCTTGTATTTCTTATTTTACTTTTTTGCATATTATTTTATTTATTTTCTAATATGTACATAACACATTATCAACACAAGTACTACCCCTGATGCTCATATTTTCCAATTGTCCATAAAATTTTGACATAAAAAAATATTAATTTTTCCATTAATATATATTATAATATATACTAATGGGAGTATAAATGATTTAGTTACCTAATTATTATTAGGTTTGAGAATAAGAAAAGGGAAATGTTGTAATTAATTTAGATTATAATTTAATTTGATTATATTTTCATCTTTATGTATTTGGGTCATCTATATAAGTAGTCCATTGTATTTCTGCAATAGATATCAACAAAGAATTCTCTCTTTCTCTTCTTTTATTATTTAACATAATTAAATTAATATTTATTTGAAATATTTTTCAAGTTATAAGTATGGACCCGATGAAGCTAGTCAAAGATAGTTGACCTGACTCCAAAATACTTACTAACACATCCATAATATAAATGGTGAATAATCAAACCCTCTGACATATTAAGAGTAATAAATAATTATGCTTATAAGTCTGACCATATATTATTCAAGTTTAATTTATAGTTCCGACCGAGAGGATATAAATTTATTAATGAAAATCATAACTTTCGCATATTTGGCATTGGAAGTATATACCAACTTTGCTATATTTTTTGGCATGAATAATAGAATATGAGCGATTGTAGATAGCAACACAATAGTAGATATGGACCCTTAGCCAAGCCATGGCCTTAGTCTGACATATCAGAGTTGTCCTTTACAAATGAGTATAAGTCTATAATGAGTGAGAGGTAAGATGATTCGCCCTTCTTAAATTTATTTGATTATGTAATTAGTGTGAAGTAAAAGTAATTTGGTAGTATGATTATAAAATACCTATAATTTAGTACTCGTATTATTCCACAATTTTAGAAAAAGCATAAATTACTGAACAAAATGAGGAAATGACTATTATATTAAGCATATGAAGTACAAAATTAGAGCAGCTAGTAAGCCTCTAAATTAATAATAGTTATCATGCCTTTATACAGAATCAAAATGCATTTTCGAACCTCATCAAATAACAAGATCAAATCTAAATCTCTACCACTTCTATATATACTTGTATGAGCAAGTATTCTGATTCTGTATAAAGGCATGATAACTCTTATAAAAGTTCGATGTAAGATAAATTGTCCATCCATATACAATAACGTTACATACAAAAGTTTATAAAGATCTTTAACTTATCATTGGTTGTGCTATACTTCCCCCAATCGAGGGAGGAATAATATCATTTTATTGATTAACAGGAAATATTCATAATATGTTCACAGGAGATAATTTTGATTACTGCTCCAGTTATAAGGGTAAATAAAAATTCATTTAAAGTTACGCAATACTAAAGCTTTATTTAGACCAACAAAAAAATGTGATATTCTTATAAAAATTACATGGGGCAATATATTACAGGTTTGCGTAACGTCTGAGAAAATAAGTATTTTAGATACTACAAATCTGATTATTGGAAAAGGAGAAATTGAGCAATGAAAAAAAGAAATGGAAAAAAAAAGATGGGAAAAAAGTTTATTTGTGGTTTGTGCAGAACTCGAATGCGAGATCTGGAAATATGTTGACAACACTATAAATCTTTTATTCCGCCATCAAACACACTATCAGATGAATAATAAGATTTTGCATAATATATTATATGACACTCTGGACAAAATTGATCACAATTTATTAATTAAGTCAAAATGCCAATAATCTATGATATGGATATTGTGTTACATATTATAATGGTTATGCTATCTACACGATATATTAATTAAAAAATTGTATCAATTAAGTAAATATTCTTAAGCATCAAGTGTTAGTTACATATTTACTGATGTACAAAATTTATAAAATATCAAATCAAATGAATAACGTAAAAAAATTCCAAATTTTCAATCGTCGGGAGAATGTTATGAATAGTGAATTAAATATTTTATAGAAAATATAACCAATCCCATCAATGGTCCAAGACTTTCGTACTCACTTAACTTTGATAAGCCAAATAATTGGAGTAATTGATAAAGTTATATTTTAGTGTACAGTCTACCGTAAAATAAAAACTATACATTCTCAGTCCACAAATAATGTGGCACTCTCATTTTTGGAATGTGCAAAAAATCTCTCTTTTTTAATTTTATTTTATTTTAGAATGTTCAATAATTATATAAATATAATAAAATATTATTGTCACTATTATTTATCATAATTATTGGAGAAAAATAAAACAAAAACTAATAAGGGCAGGTTTGGTCCTTCGGAATCATTCAAACTTTAAAAAGTTAAAATTTTTAAATTTGTGTAAAACTATATCGGTTAAATTGTGCAAGGGAGTGCAACTTTTTAAACTTGAGAGCTTGTTTATTTCAAGTTAAAAAAAAAAATTATTTTCCTTTTTTTAAAATTAGACTGTATTTGATCTTTTCGTTCTTATGCATAGATTTTATTATCATTTTAATTTAAAAAGCAGGAGTTTGTTAGTTGAAAAAATATATTTGATCTATCTTGACTACATTACCTTTTATATTGAAAAAATATATTTTAATTTCTCTTTAATATTATTATATTACGTTAACTAATATCAGTAAACTACAATCAATTATGTAATATGACATAAACTTTTAACAATATCATAAATATTTATTTAAAAAATAATTTTATATATAATTATAACATATGTTTATATAGATTCA
>MKEJ01052894.1:0-13092 GCA_001753735.1 Embelia ribes | reverse complement strand
CTTATACTGGGCTTAGCTTAATCGGGCGTGCACGTGTGTACATTGTAGCAATTAGGGCAATTATCAAACTACCCCTGGGCTTCGGTCTTTACTAATTTTGTTTGTTGCTCGCAAATGATGCTCTAGCGAGTTCCGATTGATAAATAGTAGCAGTAGTAGTTAAGATTAGGCGGTCATTACCTATACATGTGTTAGCACACACATGCAAATTATAACACGCTAAGCTTAAGACATCGAGTCCAGAACACCAAAGATGATTTGGTTCCAGTGATGCATCTTATTGGGTATATTTTGTGTAGATTGTGAATTAGGCAATTTAATTCCGGGTGCTTAATTATCAAATTGAAAAGGATCTGTGCACATTAGACAAATTTAAATTCCGATTTTGTTATTTGTTAATGAACTTTTGTTTTATATTAAGTCAAAAGCCATGTTTACGTACGTTAGAAATGTTAATACCGAAGAAAACAATACAATGACATTCGTAGAATAAGGGCGTTTCATCACTTTAATTGGACTTTTTAGTACTTATTATAACTCTTAAAATTTGATGGGCCTTTTGTTTATCATTTATCTATTGAGCTAAATGGTCCATTTAACTTTCATGCCTCTAAACCCAAATAATGACTCACCTTCCAATTACCACATGCAAATGTGTTAGGCGTACCTTATCTAGTTTAGACTCGGCTATTTCAATCAATGACATCAATAATTTTGTTTTTGTTGTGAATCATGCTAGAAAATAAATAAAGTAATTTATATGAAAGTAAAATAGGAGACCAAAAATTACGTGGTTCAACCTCAAGTTAAAATAAGTATAATTTAGACCTAGTCCACGGGACTAATACCGGTGTATTTTTGTATTGATATAAAAAGAGAGATTACAATATGATATAACATATAAAGTAAAGCTTGGAATTTGGATCAAATTTGATCCATTCTCACTTTCATTTTCTCTCATTTTTCTTTCTTTCTGCGCCTTATTTATGAGTTTCTCTACACTTTTCTTACTCCTCTTATTCCGTTATTTATATGCACATGATGAAGTTATAAGTCAAGACGGTGAGTCACGTTTGCATAGCGCATAATATTCTCATTATTATTGGGCTACATGCTTGCATCGGATATAATAAAATATCACATCAAAAATTATTCATAACAGTTTTGTCTTATTTTCTCACAATTGAACAATCCCAACAATCTAGGTTGGACTATCACAATAGTATGCAATGGTGCTTATGCGAATAATTTCAATAAAATTTTCTTATTTTGATCCATTCCCTTGTAAATTACGAAAGTCTTTGTTGGAAAATTTAAGTATTTTTCATATTTTTCATGAGGTAAGAGCTTATGAAACATATCAACTTTGAGCCAATTTTACGTGGGTTACACATAATATTTTTCTTCCATTCCTGGGTGTTATTTAAAACTTGTGATACGAGCTTCGAAATGGTATATTACATCATCAAAAATCATAAAATTGTGTTAATGAAAATTGACTTCAAAGTAAGGGGTTGTAAGCGGATTGAAAGTTGGGTTAAGTAATAAGTAGAAATTGTCTCATATTGACAAAGTAAAATATTTTTTCATTGTATAATACAATTGCATGTGCAACTAGAGATATAATACAGTGTGGTGTCTAGTTGGTGTAACCTAGTGTGACACAAACACATGAAAGTAGAAGCACCACACATGCACGGCGTCCGGGTCGGGATCGAGCTCGGGCTCGGGCCCTGAGCTTGGTAGTTGGTTGCGCATGGTGCGTTAGGCGCGTCCTTGTCCTTTTCTGGATCAGGGTCCAAGGTCCGAGTTCATGGTTCGGGTTAGGTGCTCATGTGTGGTTTGAACCAAGTATTTAATTTTTTAATTAAATACTTTTGAAAAATTATTTAAAAGATTCAGAAGTTTCAAAATTTGACAAACAAGTTCAGAGCTTCTATAAGATCCTACTGTACCTATACTCAACCATTATTGGTGAGTGGTTTTGAGTTTACTCAACCAATGTTGGTGATAAGTTTGAATTATTCTCAACCACTTGACTCATGATGGTGACATTATGACTGAAACACTTAGTTCTTTATGGCTATAAAAGAGTTATTTTCAGCCATTTTATACACACAACTAAATACATAGCACTTACACTGCAATATACTTACTCACAGTCATATAGAGAAAGAGAGTATTGCACCATCAAAAGCTCGATAAGACGTCTTGATTGCAGCTTCTTTCGAGTCGTGAGAGCAGACGTTATATCTTGGGAACTCATTATTGGTGCTGGCCAAAAGCAAATTGGTGATAGACAAATTTGAATTCGAGGGGACACCGTCGTACTGTGATCTCGTCTTGTATCATTAGTATACAAAATTCAACAATATATTTTATTTGATTTATTTTGTATTTCATTTTTTATTCCAGTAATTATATACAACGAATTTTTCAAATTTTTTTAAGAAATTATTATTGATACAAAATGGAGATACCAACAGTCCTAAAGATTATCTTCCTCGTGTGCCAATTTGTAACTATGTAATATAATTGATTATGTGATTAGTCTTATTAGCCAAGCCTGAAAATCCTCACGAAGAAGCATAAAAATAAAATTTAAGATGACTCGGAACGAAATCACACTCCAACTCCAAATGGTGACAACCAAACGTATGCATATTTTCATAGCCACCATCGAATGCACGAGCTAGACACATTAGCAACCCATGAGCAGTAAATAATTCATATTATGTTTCTCGTGATATCGCTGTCCAACAAAGCTCGAACGTTTCGTTGTTATCTCTTTAATTAAGACAGCGGAACATCGATTTCTCAGCAATGTCATTTGGTTTGATTAAATAAAGAACTAAACCGAAAAGTTAGAGGATAGTTGACGGATTTACAATTAACAATGCAAATCATGATGTTAATGAGTATTTCATTTTTTGCCCAACCTATAACATATTAATATGACGCTTTTCATTGTTTCATCCATGTTGAAACTCTATATGTTAAAGCAAAAGTATGTGAAACTCTGAAATAAAGTATAGATTACATTTTTAAATTCCTCCAATATGTCAAAATAATTATGTGAAATCGAAAACTAAGAACCAACAGAATAAACTTAATTGGAGCATATCAAAAGAAATGGTCATGACATTAGATATTCATTTGCAACTATAAAAAGTTAGCGATGGTGCAATATTTGTGATGGAAAACTTTTCGGTCGCATTCTGAATTCATGTTGGTATTCAACTTCTATTATATGGAAAATGAAGACTACATGAAAAACAGTTGGAAGTGATACTACAAGCATTATGATCCAATGACCAGCCAGATTTTCATCAATGAAATATTAACTTGTAGTTATTTTACTAGTGAAATACTACAAAAATGGATACCCTTTTTTCCATTTCAATTTCTTTCATACAAGCATCAACTTTTACATTAATGGAAGGGAGGTCGAATCGTGTGCCTCGCGCATAAAGTAGGTTGCGGATGACTACATTAACTATGCACGTTATCAATCAGAAGAATCCCAAGATATAAATAAAACATCATTTTCATGCCTATTGAAATAATAGATTTAGAGAAAAAAAAAATGAGGCTTGAGCAAATAAAGTCTGAGATCATAGTAAATGATTAGAGAAGATATAGTTTTGTACAGCGTCGTCTCTACACATTTGTAGCAACAATCTCTATTTTATAGTCTGTTGTGCCTCAAGCACAAGAAGTAAAAGATAGGAACAAATATAACTTGTAAGGACTAGCTTTTATGCAGTACGCCTTCGTTGGCACGAGCAAGCTTTACCCATAATCCCGATCAATTTCAATATCCGTTTACGACTTTAAAGCGCAAAAGAGCATATAGATTTGCAATCTTATATATTATTGATCATGTTTCTTTATTCGGGAAATGGTTGCCTTCTAAATCACCGTAGTTGCCAGTCCATCGTGTTAGTTTGACTAGCATAACTTGTGCCCACACACAAACCCGCCTGCCCGTATCACAACTGAGCTACTATATTTCTTATCGTTTTCATTTTTTCTCAGATTGCTTATTTTTCTGATTGTAAATTCAAAACTGCCAACACGATCTTTTCTTAGTGTGCATTGTATGTAGACGGCTCCGACTTTTTTACTTTATTTATTTTTGTTGTTTTTATAATCCATTGGCAACTTGAGCCTCTGATCTATATTAAAGATTTGGAAATTTGTATATAACATTTCTTATCCTAATTTCATATTTTGAGAATAGCACAAGGTTTAGAAACTTAAAAGTTTAGTCTATACGCAAATAACTATAATATTGTCTTCATAATTGGTATAAAGTTCATATGAATTTTAAAATCCCTACAAAAATGCAACATATATATGCATAGATTCCCTCATTAATTCATTGTTACATATATTGTGTAAGTTGAAATGTAAAAGTTCATATGTAACCCCTTAACCAAAATAAAACAAAACCCAATGTTGTTGCCATCACTGTAAAATCTCTACAACATTGTATGATAGTAATCCCGTTATTTAAAACATTCTTCCTGAAAATAGTTGATAATATTTTCTGAAATTCCGTCAAAACAATTCCTAATTTCGTCCAATAAGCTTTTCTTAAACACACAACAGGCTACAATCTTGCGCCACCCCATGCGTGAATACGATTTAGGTGGCTTGCATTGGAATATTTAGCGTATTTGAAAATCACATCACAACTTTTCTCTCTTGGTATACAATCATAAACTTCTTGCAAGAACTCTTGATTCATAAATCCTTTTGGATCCCCTTCAAATGGAGAAATGAGTGTTTTCCGATTTCTGCTGATATATTATTTACGCGGCGGGTAATAAGGAGGACTTCGATTGAAACTCATGAAACTTCAAGAGCGCTTTCGTCCCCATTAGAATGAGTTCACTGCCGTTAACTAGTCCTTTCAGTGAGGGGTTTTCTAACATATACTTCCAATCAAGTTGCCTCATCCGAAGCGGAAACTAAAATGATTTTACTAAAAAGTGAAGTTGGGGAGTTAGAATGTTAATTTACAAAACCAACTGGAAGAAGAGGTCGGTATTGTTACATATTTACTCAAAACTTACATCCCGCATGTGATTAAATTGTATGCATAAGAGAAGTTATTTTTAATTTCCTGCAATACATATGGCATGTTGTCAAAATCCGAAAGCACATAAAAAGTAGTACTAGTTAACATTATGATCAAATAACTAGCCAATAAATCGAAAATCCCAAACCTCGAAATCATAAAAGGTTCAGGCTTCCGACACCCGGACAATTAAGTAAAACGGTTTGAAGTACTCCCCCCAAAACAAAGTCGGCCTCAGATTCGGAATATATTTCCCAAATTAACAATCTGCGTCCAAAAATAATTTCTAGAAACTATAGAAACACCTAAATGAAATATTCTTTGAAAATATAAACAATACACAACATGTACCCGAATCAATACATAGTTATGGATACGTGAATCATTTTTCCGTTTATTATTCATCAAAATTCGAAATTTGTTTTACAGGCCTAGAAAAAAATATTTATTTTGTAGGGTCACTTAATGTTTAATGGGCCATTGGTCTTTTTGGCAATCCTCGCTATTGGACAGGATCATCTCAACAAAAGTTGGACTTGATTGTCATTCTCTCCATTTTTGCGACAATAAGTTTCTTGAAAAATAATCTGTTCTCCAGTTGCAAGGTGATAAACCCCTCACCTTGTCTGATTGTATCTCATGTAGCAGGGTATCAGTTGAGTAATTCGGAAAATACGAATTCGAATTTTTCAAAAAAATATATAAAATTTTCGAACCTGAATTATTCAAAAAATAATATTAAATTACTCAAAACCGTATTACTCGAATTATTTATGATAAATCCGAACCCGAACAAAACCAGATTTAGGTTAAAATTTGAACCCGAATTACTCAAACTGAACCTGAATTATATACATAAAATATTGTCTTTTTATTATAATATTGATATATGTAGTTTTCTTATAATATATATATATAAAACGATATCGTTCTATTATTCAGGTATTTTTGGTAATTACCCAGATCCAAAATTTGGAAATTTTGGATCTGGTATCCCTACTCGTAAGTAATTAACTATTTACAAATAAAATTGGGTAAAAGAGTATCTTTTCAACTTTCCCTAGGAGCAGAATTAAAAACATAAAAATTATGAAAAAGACAAGGCAAGAAAACATATTTACATATTCCTTGTGCACTTTTCTTTAACTGGCAAGTTGAAAGTAGAATTAGCAGGGGTGTGCATCGCTTTAGTAACCAAAATCCAAACCGAATTAATATATATTAGGTTTTGAAATTTTGTTCACAGTTCAGATTTGGATTTTAATTTTAAAAAAACTATGACTTTTCGAAATTTCGTATTTGGATTCGGGTCTATTTTTTGAAAATCCAAATAGATCGAAAATCCGAAATATTAACATAAAAAATAAAATAATAATATATTACTTAGCCAATTAACTCTAAATATGTTATCTAGCATCAATACATTTCATTTTATTCTCTTCCTTGAATCTCAAAACCGCAGTCTTATTGCTCATCTCCACACATCGCTGACCATCTCCGCCAGAGCCGATGACCTCTCTGTCTACTGTCGGCCGATGACCTATCTGTCAACTATCGGCCACCTCTTTGTAAGAAAAATGGAATCTATGTTAAATATTTGAGTTATGCCTTTTTTATTACTAAAGACTATTTGATTTTATTAAACATTATGTGATTTTGTCAAAGCAATTGTTTAATTATCAAATTTCAGGTATTAAGCTTTCTTTTGTTTTGGTTTAACGGTTCGGGTTTTGGAAATTTTCAGTTTTTTGGATTTTTAAAATTCAGCTCGGACTAGACCGATGAACAGCCCTACCAACACAACCACTCTAAACCACACACGTTTTACTTGTAAAGCAATAAAACAGACCACAATCTAAAAATTTTAACCCCACATATGGATGGCTTCTTTATGAGAACGGATAGTTCATTTGATTCATGTCACATTACTTCATTAAAAAATAGATTTAAGCTTATGCACAATAAAACGTCCAGCAATGCTATCTTATTATCATACCAGAAAAGCCTAAAAACACGACTTTATACTGGAGTGCCAATGCACTAGCTTATTTGTCTAAAAAAAAAAAAAAAGCCTTTCAAAGTGAAAAAGAGAATTTTAATATGCAAGTCTTCTACACGGTGCAAGTCTTGGGGGACCAAAACGACTATGTGAAACCACCACAAGTTTGTTCACACTAATTTATCCGCGAAGCTTTCTAAAAATGCGGGCGATCAACTGGAAAACAAACGATTATCAGCAAGATACCATCAGAAGCATATTTAGGGTCCTGGGAAACAATTGTATCTACCAGAGATCGAAGTTGGTGCAACAAATTATTGCAACCTAGGTATTCCAAGACCATAGGCACAAAAATAAGTGGGCACTGTTACTTCAAGGGTTTTACAATAAATTCATATTAAAAGTAGCGTAAACTACAAATCAGTTTTGCAGTTTAATAATAAGAACTTTTTGAACTAAAAAGGGTTCACCAATTCATACTGATGAGTTTCCAAAAATAAATAAATAACTAAACTGGTTTTAGGAGACAGAAAAGAAAGTCCAGGGAAAAGATATTCACCCAACTGGCATTAAATCTCCAGAAGCAGGTTGTTTCTCCACCTCATTCTTAAGTCTCAAAATAGAACAATAAAATTTGACAGATTTGATATGGAAAGGAAATAAAAAAAAAGACAAAATCAAGTCGGATGATCAAATAATATGTTTCCAGTTCAACCAGGAAAAATAAGTGGCAAATCAATGTACATTGTCAAATTAAAGCTGAAATCATTGCTTGGACCAAGGTAGCGACCCGAATTTTGAAAGCTACAACAGCTAGTCACTTACAACCGAATTTGCATTTAAACACTTTGAACTCAAAATCAGACACAGGAAAGTGCACTATTCAACATCTCCACGAAGGTAATTTCAGGTGATGCTATGATAAAAACACCAAAGTAAATTTCCTCGATAATGAATGAAAACCTTTGCCTACATAATGCTTTCCCTAATCTGAACGTACGGTTAAATTTTTTTTTGCAGAAAGAAACATGCAGATACATGCTATGAGAAATCCCTCGTAATTGAAGGCCAGTGAGCCATGTAATAATGCATAAATTTGGTCACCAAGAAAATCACCAAGAAAACGGAAGTGAGGTAAAACCAACTAGAGAAAAGTAAAGCACTATCAGTATAATAAATAGGACTTACGATAATTACCTGGGTTAAGTAATTTCAGGTTCTGCAACCAACACATAATCAAACTTCCCTACTGTTGAAACCACAGTGGGAAATATTTGAAGGCATAAAACGTCTATAAACGAAGGACAACCTTGATACTTGTGATCCATTATCAAGTATATGTCGTAATTTAGTTATGAGAAAAGTCAATTTAAGGAGATTAAGACTAAGTACTAACTAAAAGAAACCTAATAACAAGGCTAAAGTACTAACTGAAGAAGCCTAATAAAAGAGCTAAGTACCAACTAAAGAAGCCTAAAAACAAGACTAAGTACTAACTCAATTCGATGCATTACTCAAAAAGGATCAGAAGAAAAAAAATAAAGAAAATTTGACTTTGTCAGCAAGGATTAAGAGAAAACTCATAACCTTTTAATTCTGGGTTGTTCAATTCTATACCTTCAAGCCAATAAGGAAATAAAACAAGAAAATAATGAGAAGTAACATTACATAACACAAGGTTGTTCTCTTTGACACATTATGGCTGGTTTGGTGCAAGAAAATTTTATAACCCCAAATTGAACTTAAGAGGACAATCGGACAACCTAAAAAATTTAAGAGTGCACCAAAAGAAGAAACACAGACATACAAAGCTTTTGAGTAACATTGTAAGTGCAATAACGCAAGGCAATGAACCTAAATAGTAAGTTTGCAAGAGTATCCACGTCTGATTCATGTTAATAATTTTCTCCTCTAAGTTATTAGTTAATTTCCTTTGACTATACCAGAATTTTCAGAAGAAATACAATAGGAAAGAAAAAAGAATGATGGTAACTCCATTCACTCTTCCTACAAACTCAAATCCTAAGAAGGAAATGGAACAGGATGTCAAGAATATATAAAAATCACAAAACAAATTTCACATATCCTGCCTTCGTGCTATTGTTGCTGATATTGGTAACATTAACAAGAAAACCGGGTTAATAGAAGAAGAGTAGGTCTATGAAAGAACAAAGGCTATTGAATGACTTGCTTAGCTATCCTTAGCACATACAAGCACAATAAAAACAACACACATTGGACAAAAAACCCAACGTTCACAATTATGCTAAAAAAAGCACACTTCCTACTTACTACAACTAACACAAAGACTCACTATAACATGACCTCATATAAATGACAGGAACCGGGTCAGAGGAAAACCAAAAAGCATAACAGTGGTACAAAGGTAACAAGAAGCATATTATCTTGCGTCATCAGGGATAAAGCCGTAAAATGAAATGCCCTCATTTTGATGAAGAACAGCTATTATAGACCAAACAGTTATAGCTTGGACAACAGCAAAATCATTGGTGTTATCTGAACTAAGATATTCCCATCTTAGCACCGGGTGTTGGTAGAATGAAGCAACAAAAATAATTTCAAAATTTCAGACGAAGTGTCTTCTGTTGCTCATACAAATTATAATATAATCCCCATCATTCCATGTTCAAACAACCCACATATGAGCAAAAAACACACAAAAGTGAATATGTACAATCTCCAATCTCAGTCGGTGGAAGTTCTTTCCAAGGAAAAAGGAGCAAAATGCACCTTCATATCTACTACTGGTCTTATTTGGATGAAACTGCAAACTTAGTACGCTCATAATAACCACTGTAAGCAACATAGAAGTTAACAAAATTAGGAAAAATTATAAACATTGCAATAAAAACGACAATACTCTATCTTTCCATATTGATGTCTATATTACATATCCAGCCACTAACGGCATATCCACTAACATATTCGCATCAAAATTCCAGTTGCAAAATAAGAAATAAAAACCAAAGAACCTGCGTAACTTTATATATCCAAAAACCCTTTTCCTGTCCACATAATACAGCTAATTGTACCTCAAATCGAGTCCATATGTAGCATAACCAAAGTCTTAATTCCCAATTTTCCGCATCTACTTCTGCAATTAGCAGATAAATGTAAACCAAATGCGAAAAACATAAGCCTTCAAATTGGACCTTAAATTGCATATATATTCAGGGACCGAGCCAAATATGTACTATGGGACTTTAGCACCCCATAGTTTTAAAAGACCTACTAAATATTCTGTATTTCAGGATAAAAATATATATATATATGTGGGTTTAACCCCTAATAGCCTTTTAGCATCCATATTTTCTACGGAATTCAGCCCATTTTCGATTTCTGGCTCCGTCCCTATAAGTTCATCACGTATAAGAAATATACCGTAGCTTCTAGGACTCGATAGGCATCTGCTGTTACCCCATCCAAATACAAGCCTGGGAAAATACTCTGCAAAGAACAATCAAATATTGAGCAACCCAATTGCCGAGAAAAAAAAAAAAAAGCCAAAATATCAATATTTCCATATCCATATATATATATATACATACATCGAGTTGTTTTTGGACAGTTTTTGCTCTCTTCTTGGGCCTCCTAGGTCTCCCTCCAGTCATAGAATACACGTCCTCTTCAATCTCCTCCCTGGACAGCGCGATCCATATCACCTTCCTCTCCGCCACGTGGCCTTCGGACAGCCCCCTGAGCCTCGCCGATTTCGGCCCCGCCTCCTCCGCAACCTCCACCGGAAGAGCAGCTCTCCTCGGCCGCAAGTTCCACGCCCTCTCCTCCTCCTCTGCAACTTCTCTCTCCGGTTTTCCGCCGCCGGATTCCTTCTCCGGCGTCATATCCACCGGACGGCGGCAGCGGTGGCCCCATTTGAGGAACGAGAGGGGGAAGTTGTGGAGAGGCTGAGACTTCACCGGCGCAGTCGCCATCGATATGTGGGTATCAATATATGTATCTATATAGAGAGAGAGAAGCTACAGCATTCGCTAACGGAGATGGTTTTAGAGAGAGAGAGAGAGAGAGTAGACCTAGCTCGCTCGAGCAGCTCTTCCCAACAATGGAGAAGCAACTGTCCGTAGCATATACATACAGATGATTATATATATGGGGTGACGTACACTAATGGTGCCCATGGTTTGTAGATTAAGTGTATTTGTCCCCATAGTTTCCATTCTAACAGCATTTGTCCATATGCTATGAACAAGTGACGCATTTATAGATTAAAAGTCTTGAAAAAGTTTTTAAATATTCTATAGAAAATACGTTGAAATTATAAAAATTTTACATTATGGACCCCGTAAAACTTTTTCTCCAATAGTGTAGCAGTTCAAGCCTTAGATCATTTGGAGCCGCTACTGAAGTGGCACATTTGATTCCACATTTTTAGGTTACAATAATTTGTATTTCAGCAATATTAATCGATATCATTTAATTGTAGTGGAAAAAAAAAGTCACACTTGTTTAAAAATTGCGGATCCAATGTTCCAATTGGAATGATGGGACCAAGTAGAATTGTCTTGAACATATGGGGAGCCAAACTGTAATTAACGATTATACATATACGGAGGCGGAGTGTGTTGTTATTTGTGCATTATTTGACGAATTTACCCCTGGACATTTAAGGAAACCCGCTAGGGTCCGAGTTGTTTCCACCGTGTCCGAGTGTGGGAGTGTTGGACTGCGACCTAACACGTGGCGTGGACCGGAGTCAAGGACCCACGGATTAGGGCACTTGGATAAATCTTGACCGTTCTTGATGATGTGGACGGTGGTGATTATGGTTTGATTTTCCCTGATTAAGCAGTACAATTTGTCCACACAAATAAGCAAGAATAATGGCATTGTGTACGAATAAATACTTATAAATGCCGACATGTTCTTTGTTACCATATTTTTATATATATATTATAAGAAAAAAATGTTTATATGAGAAGGTATCAACCGTATCATGCAATGATTGCACCATATTTTATAAATGATGAGATAAAGGATTAAAAACTCTAATCAAAGCCAATTCAATAGTTGGGATCCAATTCATTTTCAATTATCTAAGAAGAGTGTGATGCACTAACAAACGATTGTGACTAAACATAAACAAGCTATTATTGAACTCATAATAAAAGGGCATGTTAACTGTATTTTTTGGGTTACGAGTAAAGTTTTTTAATATATATATTGATGGCTTAATGCATCAAACTTTTGCATTGCGGGATTTGAAAAAATCTGGTGTATACAATCTTACCCCTATGTCAAAAGAGGTTGTTTATAATATGATAAATCAATGATTCATAAATCATGATAGAGTCGTGCATAACTCTAACCCATCAAAATTTAAGTTAAAGTTTTAAATACCACCAATATCGATTTTAGGAGAAACTCAACATAAATTAATTATAATAATCAGATGCTATGTAAATAATGAGTCATCTCCATTTAAGTAAAGTTCTCTAATATGGGTTATGAAAAATATTATGTCTATTAAAAAATGCTTAATCATACCAATCCAAATCTTTGCCGAATAGCTATGCTCCTTTGAGATACAAGCTCCTTGGAGGTCGGATGGTGGTTGCTAACCGAACATTTCCAATGTCTAAATTAAAAACTTATATAGAAGGCGGGATCCGATTTGAGAAAAAGTATTAGTGGCAATTAATTTCATTATTTAAGGATAATTCTTGGTATTTACAGGACAATTACACTTGGGGATTATATTAATATTATTTACATAGGGGGCCTTGCGCAATTGCTTAAACGATCACGCACACTATGAAGTGTGGAGCTCATTTTCATTTTATCTCTTACGCAAGAAATTTTGTGATTCTATACTCGTTAATTGCACCTCAAGCCTCTGACTGCCTCGTTCCGTATGTAGCTCAAGAGAGTTACTGTTCTGATGTAGCTTTTTGTACGCTTTAGGTCCTATATTCAGTGTTTTGCAGTTGTCATTATCATTCATGGTTGTCATGTTTCAAGGGTGGAGTGT
>MKEJ01052892.1:0-14074 GCA_001753735.1 Embelia ribes | reverse complement strand
TATGTTCACGTTTCCAGGATTTGGAGTTCTGGGGCTTTGCCCTGGGATCTTGGATTTCGGGGCGTGAAAGATAGGGTATCAATCGACTTATTTGAAGAATATGTTGACTTATTTGGGGCACAGAAAATTCTAGAGAGTTTTGTTTCTTAGGTTGGATGAAACAACCGACTGTTAAGACTAATGTGTCGACTAATTTAATATACGTCAACTGTTGATAAGTATATATCGACTGATTGGCGTATATTAAATTCTAGTAGATTCGGTTTTCTATTTGAATGAATATGCCGACTGATAGTATGTATGTGCCAACTATTAGTGTATCAATCGATTGATTTAACGAATAAGTCAACTGTATCGAACAGATTTGAAGTGTACTTTAGTGATTTTATATCACATTAGAGCTCATTTCCATTTACTTTTTTGGACACAGAGAGAGGGGTTGTTGTGTCATTTTCATCCATTTTTTAAGCTTTAATATTGTCCAGACTCAGTGGATATTTGCGAGATTGAAGTGGAGATTTGTGATCCTTAGAATATTGAGATCGTTTTGAAGTAAATTTCGTTCTCCGTCTCGTTCATTCAATTTTTCATTTATTTCTGGTTTTGTTGTTTGCCGAAATAAATTAGTTATTCTTGTTTCTTATCCCAAGGGGATTTTTTTTATATATAGGTTCGAGTTGATTCGGATTCAATAACAAGATCAAAACTAGAAGTAAAGAAGAAGGACATTTGGTGCTTTTTGAAAATTAGCTCTTGGAAGTATTCTAACCTATTAATAGGTACGAATAGGCTACGAAATAGTAATATATGCGTAAGTCTATGTGTGTTCCTTATGTGTAAATTTTATGAAGTTGAAATATATTTTATAGAATGAATTAGAGATGAATTGTTAGTTGTTTGAATTCGTTTTTAGGAAGAATGAAGCATAATTAGAATTATATTGAATGACATTATCATATGTATTGGCATTTTATTCATTTAAGTGGCATTATACATGTTTTGAATCAAAATGTCATTTTTGATAAACGAGAAGTTGGAATTGATTTTCTTAAAGGATTTGAACTTTTGAAAGTGAATTTTTCAAAGAAATGTGAAGAGAAAAACTTGAATTTTATATGAAGGAGCTTATACTCAACTTTATTATCGAAGTGAAGAACGAAGTTTTATGTAATTTGATTGTTAAATTTTGAAATTTGAATACTATTATATTTGAGGAAGTTTACATTTCATTTATCAAAGTATTGAGTCATTTTTCATTTATTTTCGGGACAAGTGTCGAAATTTACAAAGTTTTAGAAAAAAGTAAAGAAAAGGCTCAGCGCATTACCGTGAAAGTCGAAAAACCTGACCAGTAAAATAAATTATAAATGTTCCACGAAGAGAGGGATTTATAGTATAGGTTCACGAAAGAACCTTATTTCAGAAGAAAATGAATTTATGTGTTAATCTCAATCTTTTAGAAGTCGAAGTCTTGTAGTGAAGTACAAGTCGGGGTCGAGTCGCATTGCATTATTATTTGCATTGCATTCGTTCCTATACGTGGTATTTTACACCTTATTTCACTACATAGCATCACATGTATCGTATTATTTAGTAAACTAACTCAAGCAATCTTCGTTTTCCATTTTGTATCATAACATTATTATAAGTGTGGAAGCTAGCGAGAGGTATCCTTGAGATGGCTCGATGCTTCCTTGTACATATTTTTAAAGATGAACTTGCTAGATTATATTTTGTTTAGCCTCATCATGTTGTTTACTTTGGTCATTGAAGTAACGTAGTTGAAGTATATGCTATAATTTTATTTAAAAGCAAGATGTAGTTGGAAGTTGTATTTTGTATTACACTTTATTGTAACCCTTGAGGTTATTCGAGTTAGATTATTTGTCCAAACATGTAGCTTGAATGGAGTTGTAAATGTAGTATTTACTTTTGAGTTGATATACAAGCTACATACAGGCTATTTATATTTTTTTTTACATACTTTGATGAAATTTATGCTGTAGAATGAGAAGTTGAAGTAGCGTTGTAGAAGTGAAAATAACATTGTAGAAGTGAATCACATTTTATTTTCTTTCTTTAAAAAAATTTATTTTTCGTTTCTTTTTCTTTAAAAAATGGATCACACTCGCATCCCGGGTTTTACGGGATCCGGGATGCGATAAGACATGCATCACAAGAGGACAAATTATTCAATTTGCATCTACGGTGCCATATTGATAGGTTGTTGTTTAAGTTAAAGGTGGGCGTATTAAGGTAATATAGTCCGTTCCGAGCCTTACTAGCTCCAATCACTGTCGTCGACCGGCGGTACTAAAATGGACAAAAGGTAGCAAAAAAAAATTGAGGAAACAATTAGAATGTCGAATTAATTTTTATACGGAAATGAGATTGAACTTAAAAGATTGTACATGTGATACACCATGTAGTTTAAGTGTATTAGTTAACTTAATGTCTCCAGTGTGATGGATAGCGTGAGTCGAACCAGAAGCAGAATGAATAGACAAGCTACTATTGGTTGTTTTGTAATTTTTAAATAAATTAATGTATGGATGCATGTGAGTTGATGCTCCAATGTCAATGATCTAGTCATATTTTGAAAAATAAGCAGTATTACAAGAAAAATATTTGGCAGGACAGTTGGAAAAATCAGACGCTTGGCTCCTCAGAGCTCAGATGATGTGGTCCGCTTGTCCAAAATGTGGTGACTGTTCCATCTGATTTCGCTTATGGGGACAAGAGAAAAATCAGGGTAGAAAGCCTATCAATTTGAAGCAACCTTCTTTATCGTGGAAAAGCTCGCCACAATGGGTGTATATCCAACGGGAGAGCCTGCAGTGACATTCAGCTGGGTCTTATCACACGAGCCTAGTAGGCGATCTGGGCAATGTCTTATTTTGAGCCTACATTTGCTGTTTAGATTGGCCAACTGCCCTTGGCCCTTTTTATATGCATTATAGGGCTGGCAGTCTAATTTTTTGTTGCAGCCCGGTTATTTTGTCATGCAAGAAAAGCCGAATTGTCTGCTGCATCGGTCGCCGAGCTGGTTTGAATAATTACACGTTTCTCCTCTTTATTAATCAGCCTATGTACACGACCCAATGACGGTGTCGATGACATAGCAAGTATTTGGTTGTGAACAGCTTGATAAGAATGATTTAGGCTGATTAAAAGTTGATACACTTGCTTATTGTTAATGTGTGTGCACCAAGCCTTAATGGTCCCGCATGAACATTGTGGAAGCGGACTGATGGTATCATATGGAGCGCACAAGGCTTCGAGCTTTCTATAGTAACTGGTAATAGATAGATCTCCGAGTTGAAGAGTATTAATGTTGCGTTGAATTTGGAATATGGTCGCCTCATGTCCCTCATTGTATCGAGCCTCCAACTCATCCCATAAATCTTTTGGTTTATTGATTCCTTTGAGGCTTGAAGCAATTGAACTTTCAATGCTGTTGAGTGTTGAGTAACCACGTAAGGACTAGCATGGAAACTCTCATCCATAAAGTTAAGAGATCTTGGTCATTGGGTGATTCAAGGGTTCCATCAATGAACCCCAATTCAGACTTTGCACACAAAGCCATGTGAACAGCACGTTGCCATGTAAGGTAATCGATCCATTGAGTTGAACATCTACAAACGTTGTTCAGGGGTGGTCTGTCGAATGTATGTAGCATAAGGAAGAAACATCCGATATTAGTTTTTGTATTTTTGTTTGTGGATTTTCGGTTTGGTTTGTAGGGTTTTTATTTTCGCTCTCTGTAGAGCTTGTGATAATTTCAGCCATGGTTATAGGTTCTCGGTTTGGATTTAGCAAAGGTCAGAGTGTTGGCTTTCCAAAACCATATTAGAAAGTGAAAGTGATGAACAAAAGAATAGGCTATAATATTTTGTCATTTCTGAAGGAATGCTTTGTGTATGCATATATACGTGTAGAATCTCGTTACTTTGGTAATGAGATCCCCATAATCATTCTCAAATCTCCTAAGAAATAGAAAGAGGATAAAATAAATTTCAAATAGTTCCTTTCTCTCCACCTTTGAGTCGCAAAAAAAAACTGGTCTTTTGTCTTGTCTTGGTTGGTTCGTTCACAAACCTTAACTTCTCTCTAGTAGCAGAATTGGTGCGGGCTCATAACTATTGATATCTGCAATTTTATCTCAGACATCAGCATTTCTTTTTCTTTTTATTTTTATTTTTTTTTCCTTTTAAAGGTCCATGGGGAGACGCAAAATGGGAAGAGATGTAACTTTAAATGCTCCATAAATCCAAATCCATTAGCTCGGTTTACCGAAGAAAGTTTTGTGTAAGAGCCAAACTTAGAAAGAAAACATTCGGTGCCAATGTAACGTGGAAGAGAAATCTGATTTAAGTACTCATATGATGATGTCTTCAAAGATATGGAAACCGTATAAAAAGTGGGAATCATAAGCACATGAATACCACTCATTCTTTTCGGTGACCAAGATGTCTTCATAAATTTCAACAGGACGAAAAGATGGAAAAATTCACACTTTCTTCTAGTATAAACTCTTCACTGTAATTTTCTCCTCCGTGAAACTTAATATGGGTACAATATTAACAAGAATGAAATACAAAATTGTAGAAAAGAGAAAATGAAAACCAGGATGACTACAAATAACTCAAATAAGGCTAAAATTAGTGGGAACAGATCCAGGATTAGAAATAGAACCGCAGCTACAAATATCTTATCAAGTCGTGCTACACATCACATCTCCACCAGTATTCTACAAATTTGATTCCCAATTCGAAACAAAGACCACTTATGTCATACAAAAATGTGCCAGGCTTTGTCGAGTTCTAAGTATTGAATGCATGAAATTTACGCCCATATAAATCTCCAAATGTTGTTGAATTGGGATTCCAAATAAGAGAAGGAAAAGGAGAGAGAGACGTTGCAAATCAAGATAAGTAGAATTGAAGCTGTGGTACTATCATAAGACTAGTGTTCTCCCTTCACAAGGCTCTAGCATCTCGCCCTCCTCTTCTACTCACTTCTTCACACAATCGGCAAGGCAACGTGTCTAAACTTGCCGCACGTGCATTTCCGTAATTGCCCATTACGCCACATCTCCTCCAAGCATGATATTCAGCATAAGCCACAGCGTCATTAGCAAGGGCTTTTACGTACGAAGATAATTCTTCCATGGAAGAAAATTTAGTCCCGTCTATTATTGAACTCGGAGGAACAAAATCCCAGACATTAGGAGCACCGAAATAGATGGGGACCGCCCCCGAGTCCAGTGCATAAAATAGCTTTTCCGTCACATAGCTCTCGGTCACTGTGTTTTCAATTGCAAGGACAAACTTATAGTGCGACATGGCACAATGTAAATGGTCCCACCATTTCGGGGTGTCACTGTCTTTTGCGCATTCTGGGTAGAGATTGAGCGCCATGTCGAGGCCTCCAACGTTGTTCAAGCACTTGCCGAATGAGTGGTGAGGTAAAAACTTAAGAAGACTTTTGGCAAGTTGGTTTCTTTGAGAAAGGCAACGTGATGAGGACCAATACACTAGTGTATCCTGATAACATTTCTCAAAGTTAATTACCAAATGGAGATTGTTTAAGCGCAAATTACTTTATACCACAGTAAGTTGGAATTTATTCCCCAAACAATTATCTCAGCGATTCACTTTGAAGCAATAGATAATGGTGTCAACAGCAAACATCACATAAAAGTATGACAAAACAATTACATTCACAAGATTAAGTTAGAAAGTGAATATGGGAAAAGCATAGAGAGTAACACGAAGGGCGAAGTTTTAAGAAATAATTTGAAAATCCAATGCACTAAGTTTAAGGGGCTAAACAAAATGCATGTAAGTTGAATTCACTTCAGTGTGATTACCCATCTATTATTAATAATTCAAAATATACCCGAACAGAAAAAGAAAAGGGATGATATATGAGAGTTCCATACTAAGCAATAGAAAGAGCAAAGATTGCTTACATTGTTCTTGTAAGATGACAAATGATAATTCCGGTTGTTATGAAAAAGGGCACCGGCATAAGTAGACTGAACGTCATCCTTGGCATGATAACTAACAAAAATGTCCTCAGAACCAGATCTTTTTCGACCAGCCTCAAGATCCATATATACACGAAGAGGTTGTCCTCTGCGTCTCTAGCAAAAAAAGAAACACCAGCATTAGCATAAGAACCTGAATAGGTAATACAACTTTATTTTACCTTTTTCGCGAAAGGGAAGGACTTATAGTATATTTTTCTAGCAAGGAAAGGCAGAAAGTCGATATGCAACCTGAACATACCGAACTCAGGAGCAAATCTTATAATGAAAGCAAAGCACAAATCAGGATCAATAGACATCTAAATTTGATATAAGTCGAAAATCACAAAGAGATTAGATTTCATATTTCATGGACTAGCTAAAAAAATCAATCAAATTATCAAGGCTGAATATTTTATGCGAATACCAAAATGACTGTTAATAAACACTCGTTACTCAAAGTGCCTATATTCTGCAAATCATTGCACAGTATATGAAGTAGCGCTGCAAAACTAACTTATCCTCCAAAAAGAAAAAGGTTGCAGCATAAGAATATTAGGTTTTCACTGCTGCAAGAATTAGAGATGTAAGAGAAATCTATTGTTAGTACTACCATAATATGGAAGACTTAAGCCACGAAATTCCCCTAAAATAAGAGATTAAGTACTTTTGTAATTAGTCATTGTCTAATAATCTAACGAAATTAGAACTTACTAGACAAAGCCTTAATTTACTTCCTTTTTCTTTACTTTTCCTAGATTCCTTTTGGGAGTTCGGGGGCCACACTATCCTTTCACAGTGGCCATTTTTTGGGTAGGTAATGACGTATGGAGGTATAATATAGGGGCTTAGTTTAAGATGACCGAAAAATAATATGTGTTAATGCAATGTTATAACTTCTGAGAGAACCTTTAGAATCACTAGGATTCAAGATAAGTAGAAACCAAACTGAATTTATAGGATAATACATCTAGTCAAAACCATACATGAATAATGGTGTGGATAGGATTGAATGGTCAGGGTATGCAAAATACCGTACAGCTTTATAAATAAGTTCTCCCATAAAAGCAGGCGGAGGGTCATCTTGGATTAAATGGGGGAATACTTATAAGCAAAGTTGATTGCCTACAAGGTTGAAGTAGAAAAAGAGAACTTAGCAGAATAATGGTGAGATTTTTCGATTTATTGCACCAAGTGTAATGGCTAAGAGCATCACATCAATAAAGTGCTACTGGTTGTATGTAATAACTAGAGAACATAAGATTGCAAAAGGCAAATTTGGGAGATATTGAAAGTAATTAGCTGGAGATAAAACATCACAACACTCAATTAAAGTGGTATTGTTACGTGCAAGGTCATCAGAGAGGATCATAAAAGATTAGTAAAGTTAATATTGATTGGGTTTTAACAACCTTTATTTTAACAAAAATGCATATGAAGACCAACAAATAAGTTATTATCTTCACAGCAATATTAGTAACTTAATACTAACAAACCGCAAAATTTTCCACCTCCCAATCAGAGAAAAATTGCTTAATTGGCTAAATACAATGATTAGTGAGTCCATAGAAAGAAGGCGATTTCACTGGAACAGGGAAGGTAAAAGGGCTCCACTAAATATCACTAAATGCCGTTTGCCAAACCTAATTCATCACCTAAATGCATTAAGAAAGTCAATCATGACGTAATTTAATAAACTAGATCATTCAAGTTAATACCCGGGAAAAAAAAACTAGAAACCACCCACACAATTCCCACAAAAAGTTCCAACAAACATAATATACAAAATTCTCCTTCCAGCTTATAACTTATGATACTTGGAATCTTATTGGACCTACAAATATGAAGTTCACATATTTATGCTTTAATAGCACTACTATAAAAGCTGCTAAAGATAATTGTTGAATGCTATTAATCACGCAATAAATACAGTATAACAATTAGATGACTTTATGTTGTCTTCATCAAAGGTATATAACCCACAAGGGCAATGAACCAAGAGTCCAAAAAGAGTTACAATAAAGCAGAGAATCCCACCAAATACTAAATGCGCTTGATCAAGGAAATTCTAACAAATTCCACTCTTACACATCCGATCCTGTCTCAATTCATGTTCTGGTGAGTCCTTTCACATGTATTTGTGATATTAACCACATGCTTCCTTTCAATGGATGCAAATAGAATCTATAGAAAGTTGTCCACTTTATATGGGTCATACTAAGCAGAGGATAAATAAAATGTATGCTTCAATCTCCCTGAGTCTTTTCATTTTATCTCTCCCTCTTTTCAATCTCCCCTCTTCGTCTTCGCCAGCTCCGAAAACCAACTCCCCATGCCAGAGTATTAACACTAGTAATGCAGCTTACTGATTACCTATGGCATTGCACCCATTATCCAAGACTATAATAACCACTCCACTCTTAGATCTTTTTCCTTCTAGATATCTCCTAAGTATACATCTTCTCTTTGTTTCCTAGGTCTCCAGTGAGATACACGACTGCATATGGTCCATTGCATATGCTTGGGCTCAAAATCTGTATGTCAGGGAAACAAAGAGAAGATGTGTTTGAATGAGATATCCTATCTACTAAAGTTATAAAGAGATTAAAGAACAATTCCTGGACCAGTGGGGCAAGGATTAGCATTATATCATTTATACAAGCGCTCACCATCAACTTCACAAGCATTCTCAACACTATAATGTGCCACATTCATTTTCGTATTTCTAAATTCTACCACCAACACATCTCTGAAATGCAAAAACCAATCCTAATTAAACAAGCAAACCACTAAAAAAGACATCAACTTAACTACAATTTCAGAGCATTCACAACAGTTTTTGTCAATTAATTTCTCAATCTCACTTTCTGGAAAGCCATTTCTGTTACTACAAATCACTATTTCAAAAATTGTCCACGCTAGTCTTTCCATAAAATTTGTTAAAAATTATTCAATTAGTTCTGCATTACTCCGTAACAAATATATATATAATCCCTAATCTTAGCATTCCCGATTAACCAAAAAAAAAAAAACTAAAAAAAATAATCTCAAGTCACCTGAAGTGGAGGTGTAGTGGTCTCAAACAACAAAGCATCAGGCTGATCAGCAAGAACAGATGACTTAGTCCACAAACAAGTCAACCCACACTCACAAGAATACAGATTATCCAAATTATCAGGGATCCAAGTCCAACCTTTCACCAGCACACTGACGTGGCTCAACCTGAGCCCTCTGCAATCGGATACCGTCCGTTGCAGAGACGAAAAGGAGTGATTTTTCATGAACCCTTTGTGTTTTTCCCTGAACTGAGCACAGCCCACTTGAGAATCCCACTTTTGGAAGGCGCTAAACAGGTCCTTGAATGGGTCTGGTATATGATTTATGGTGGATTTGTATGAAATTTGATTGGGTAAATTAGGGTTTTGCGGGTTTGGAAGTGAGGATGAAAAGGGGAAATCGAGGAAGCCGGAGAAGAAGAGTAGAAGAAGAGCGAATCCCATCATTAGTGCCACGGCGGTGGAATTGAAGGACTTCAGGAGCATTGCCGGAGAGAGAGATAGAGAGAGAGAGAGAGAGAGAACGAGATAGACAGAGGAGATCGGTTGCTAGATCATCGGGCTTGGTATGTATCTATCGCGTGTAGTAGCCGGCAAATATGAAAATTATCATTCTAGGCTTCTAGCATATCGTTAGCTGCATTAAAAATTAAAATTAAAATTAAATTAAAACACTAAAAATGTGAATTAAATTGAGATGGGATTTATATTCCATTCCTAAAACAGGTCATACCAGAATGTGTTTTCTAGAGTTTAACTTTTATATGTTTGTGGTGTATCAATGTCAATGGAATTGATTCAAACAAAATATATTTTGATTGGCTTAGGTTTGCATTAAAATAAGTTTGAGATAGATTTTGGATTATTATTGAATTTTGATTTAATTTAGCTTGGTTTGATTTTTGGTTTGTATTCCATCCAATATAAACCTTTCACATTCTCTCTCTCAGTTCTTGGAGTATGTTTTGAGATTATTATGAATTTCACCTGAGTTAAATGAAAGTGAACGTGGAGAATGGCACACAAAAAAAGACAAAAAATATGTTATAAAATTACTTTTTACTAAACAAAAGGGGTAATAGTAAATTTTTGGCCGAGAGATTCGTTATAGCAATTTTTCTCTTCTGAGAAATTGTTTTATGAAAATCAATACTTATTGTGCACTATTTCTTAACAAAATTAAGTAAAAATTACAATTAATAAGATGTTTAGAAAAATTGTTTTTTGTCTACTAAGAAATTTTTTCTTTCTTTTACTATGTTATATTTATTTCCAAGAAAATATTATTCTTTCATTCCATCATAAATGGTGTCTGGGACGCAGTAGTAATAAGATGTTAAATCTCTTCCGTATTTGTAATATGCATATCCAATTCGGATTTTCAAAAATATTCAACTCATAAATAAATAAATCTTTAGAAACTAGTCGACATAAATTTTAAAAAAATATGACTCATATTTATTTTCACTTATATTATTATTATTATTATTATTATTATTATTATTATTATTATTATTATTATTATTATTATTATTATTATTTATTTGAGTGTACAATGAAATTACTATATATATATATGTATGTATATTTATATATTACTAAAAAAACGTATTTTATATTGAAAAGAGAAATTGTTCTAGTTGGTTTGGTAAATGGTTAGGTTATTTTGGTTTTGGATTCGATTGGAAATAATTTGAGTTTGATTTGGTTTGGGTTAAAAGTCATTTTGGTTTGGATTTATATTGGATTGCTTAGCCTATTGGTTTGGTTTGGTTTGGATTGGTTTGATTTGGATTGAACCAATTGTCATCCCTATATATGTGCAAGCTGCAACAGTCGAAACGAAAAGAGTGACCATAAACGCACTGAAAATTATGTAAAAAAATTGTATAAGCACTTATGTGGTTACATCCTGATGGTTTGTCCGGTTGTTTAGCATAACGCGATTTTTAAAGGATGCGAGCGTGAGGTAATTGTGGCCATAAGCAAACCGAGGAGGGAGGGGCCACATAAATCGTGAGTCCGTCACATATTGTGGCTTAGTAAGTAAGCAGCCTTGAATTATAGTTTTGAAGATATTTGGCTAGGTGCAAGTAAATATAACATGCAGGTCCATTTTTAGTGCCGACCAATTGTGAAAAATATTGCTATCGAGTGTTAACTCGTATATATGTAACAACTCATATGGTGTATTATAAATTTACAAAAACAATCGTGCTTAATGGGTTGACTATGTCATTCAAGATGATTGGAAGATTTTCTCTTTTATAAAGGTTATCAGTGCATATGGAGATGCATTTGTAACAATCGCACGTTTGTTCCAACTATGTCAACCTTTGCTTTTTTATGCGGAGCAAAGAATAATTCGAATAATGTTTAATATATCACTACTACACGTCTACAGCCCATATACAAATGTACAATAATTTTTTGTGAACCTATGGCACAAAAGGGCTTATTTGTCTGTTTTACTAGAAATAAGATTATATATATATATGCAAGAAGAAAAAGTCAGTGCGTTTATCCTCCTACATTTGGAGACCTCCAAATTTTTAGTTTTAATATATTTAACCGAAAACGTAATTTATTTTTGAAAGTCATAAAATTAAATGTTTTATAGGAAATAGCCAATGTTCATTTTATGTTTTAAGTGCTACTTTTTAGAAATAAATTATGGTTTTCTATCATATATCTTTTCTAAATTCAAATGTTTTAGGTAAAATCTCATTAGACCGAAAATCTTCTCCAAATGTAATGTTCGTAGAAACTTCATATTTTTAGGACTTCAAATATTACTGTAGCAATAAGACACGTGATTTTCATATTTTAAGTTCAAATCTCATCGAAAATAATTCTTTCCCTAAAAATACATCTTATTGAGAAAAATCTTGTTCTGAACTTGATTATATGTAATAATACATTTATTTCTTATGTTATATGTAAAATCGCGTTGGACCCTAACATGTATGTAATGTTTTGCACTTGTGTGTTGAGGCATTTTTAGGTTTGTTGATCAGACATAATTCTTAGGCTTTAAGTACACCTCATCAAAAATGAGATTAGTCTTAAAAAAGTAATTTTTTTATAAAAAAAATTGATCCTTCTAAATGATTTAAAGTTAATTATGGGTAATAAGACAAAGGGTTCTAATATTTTCAGATGAATTTCATTTGTAACAACATTTTCCTTAAACTTGCATTTTTATTTTTAAATCCATGATTTGGAGTCAGTAAGACAACGTTAATCATCGTTTTTCTTCAGAGTATTAACTCTCACCCGAGGTTGACAACGGGTATGGAAGCGAAAAAGTAACGAGGAACGGAAGTAGAAGCCCTTAGAAATACAGAAAATCACGACACGATAATGTTATTGATAATCAAATATATAATCGAAGAGCTTCCTCATCATAAGCGATTTCCATGGAAAATGAGTTTGCGATATCTAACCGAATATCCTTGTAACTATGCTCTCACCTTCATTCCATAAGTTTTCATATGCTAAAATCTATCACAAGTATTCAGTAAAATAAAATTTAACATTGATGTTATGAGAAATTATAATATCCATTACCCGTGTGGCACATCATGTACCATACCACGATAACGTAATTTCGTAATCTAATTTCAGGCTTTAGCTACATTTCATAAATGGGCCGAATTAAAAATTGGGCTATAAGAGCAGCCCAATAGCTTTCTAAAGCCCCCAATCTCTCCTCTTCTTCACAAATGGGCCGTGTTTACAAACACTCATGTACGTTTTTGTTTTTATTATTATTATTTTTTTTTTGAAAAGTCTTATAGAGTTTTTTTTTTTTTAATATTTGTAGAATCTGAAAACTCATGTACGTTGTTATACCATGTGTACATGAAGTTCTTTTTCTCTAGAATACATATATATGAAGTTACTAATTTTCCGAAAAAAAAGAAAAAAAAAAGCAAGAGTGGGGATGTGCATATGTGAAGTTAAGCGCGCCTATTAATGCAAGTCGCAACATTAAATTTATTTCTCTAGTTGCTAAAACCAATTTTCTTATTCAATTCTACTTTAAGTAAGTTAAATTTCTCAAGTTTAAGATATGAGAGTACAATTATCGGAAATAGATGTACAAGTAGTCTATTTTCATTGTTAGAGTTAGTTAATGCAGATAGTATTTCGCTGTCAATAATGTTGAAGCTCCAGTCATTTTCGTTTGTTTTCTTCACCAAATTTTGACTTTTAACCCTCGTAATAATACTAGTAATTAATAATGTGGACGGCTGAGATTGCTGATCTATCTGTGTGGACCCCACCATGGTAGATACATGTGTGTGTAGACATATTATTAGAGTAATGATTAGGGGGGACAAAAATGAATCTTTTTTGTTTGGTTGAGTTTTTTAATTTAAAAATAATAATAATTTAATATAAATAAAAAAAATAGATACATTTATTTTTTCTGGTTGAGTTTTTTAATTTTAAAAAAAATAATTTCATTTAAATTAAAAAAATTGGATACATTTAATTGATTAATTAATTTATTATTAATTTTTTTTGGCCATAAGCAAGTATGGTGCAACTTTTAAATTAAAAATATGAAAAATCTTAAATTTTAAGTGCTACTAGCAAACCAATCATAGCTAGTTATGATTTGAACCCTTGTAGGTTGACATCAAAGCTTTTAGTATTCGAGTGAACCTAAAAAATATAAAGCGAAAATATTATTCGCCACATGTGTCATCGCTTCATGTTAATTTTATCATCTTATAAATATAGTAGATGATATAATAGTATATAGCCCCTTAACGTCAACTTTGCCATGTTCTCGAACGAGTACAAGTGGCATTTAATTTGTGTAATTTTTCAGAGTGCATTTTTTATTGGGTTGTCAGTGTACATATTTCATATCGGGAATGGATACATAATATGTGATTATTTACATATGCAAGAACCATGATAGCGTATATGTTATTTATTTAAATTTATTGATTTAAAAAATATATATAATTTT
>MKEJ01052886.1:0-12664 GCA_001753735.1 Embelia ribes | reverse complement strand
ATTGTTTTGGTCTAAAAAAGTCTTGTAGAGTTTAAAAGACATGCAGGAATGCAATGACTTATAAGATTTTAAAAAACCTTTTTTTAAAGATTGTTATAATTAAGATTTTCATGTGTGAATTTTAAATGATTTATATCATAAGACTTTATAAGATTTGAATAGACAATATGCATTTATAGGATTTGAAAGAAACACATGAATTTTTAGCAAACATTCAAAGTTACAAAAGTCAATAAAAAAGTAACAAATAGATGAATAATTTTTAATTAAAAAAAAAACCCAATACAAATTTTCTAATATTACATTTATTGTATTAATCATGAAATATATACCCTTATTGTATTAATCATGAAATATATACTATAGTCCCAAGTATATCAATTTCTTTGCATCTAATCTAGCATTTAACATTTGGGACTACATCTAATAGTAATAAAAAAAAAAAGTAAATTGAGGAAATTATAAACAGCAAAAAAATGGATGGAGAGAGAATTGTAGAGCGGACAGTTCTATAACCCAAACACCTCCCTATCATCTCCCATCTCCCCCTCCCTCCCTTTATTTATATATATATATATATATGTTATCATCCAATAATAATTTGTTGAGTTAGGGTTCGTAGAAAAACTATTAGACTCAAAAGGTGTCAACTCTCTCTGTCTCCAAATCGTTTCTTTCTTCAATACTTCAAAAAAACAGTCTCATAGGTTTTGATGAAATTTTGGGATGAATTTGATATTTATATATCTTACTAAAAAGTCATACAAAATCTGTTATATAAAATAATTTATCGAAATCAGCAAATTTTTTAATACCAAAAGACTTTTAGTAATTTATAAAAAATCTTGATTGAATACCACTAAATTTGGACACGTTCAAAAAAATCATAATAATCCTAATTGAATATGACAAAACTTATTTATATTATATAAAAATCTTGATTGAATACTCACAAAACTTTTTTATCGTATAAAAGTACTAAAATCTTTTGAAATCACAATACAGCACACCCACCAAAGTTTTCATTCCATCAACAGGAACAATCCACAATTCGAGTAAGATGCGTATGCTCACACCACTCGATCATAATCTATTTAATATAAGTCGTTCCAAGTAAAAACAAAATAAAAGACCAGTATCAGTCAGGATTTCACAAAATAGAACATTCCGAACCTAACGAGGTCAACATGTACTAACAGTACCAAGTACACAGACCAAAATAAACAGGCATAACTTGAGTTGGATCTTCCACAAAAGACCAGAACTAAAATAGAGTTATCTCATCCTAGAAGAGCTCCGCGTTGTTCTCCTCGCCTCAGTAGAAGAGATTGGATGTTGCGTTGTTCTCCTCGCCTCGGTAGAAGAGATTGGGTGTTGAGAGGGAGCAGTGTCGGAATCATCAGCTCTACAAGCTCTAACTCTCGTTCTCTTGGGAGGTCTAAGCGGCAGGTTCTGAGACGGCTCACCTGGCTCAATATTTTCTTGTTCTTCTATTAGTTCCGCTTTGACCACAGAATGAACCCATGGAGTATTACAACCGGGACAAACTTTTTCAACCTGTAAATGATTGAGTTCAGCACTTCGACTTCGTTTATACTTCATAGGGGAAATACAAAAAGTCTTGGATGTACCTTTCTTTGAGAAAATTTCTTATTTAGACAGTACCCATGCATTCGCACTGAACAACCTTCATTCTTGCATAACACAGCCTATACAAATTGACGATGGAGGAGGAGAAATAGATTAGGCAAATGAAACTAGCATAAAACCTAAAATATCAAGAATCACAATCATATAAAAATAGAATTAAGTTTCTATACATTGCCGGTGTACGAATTGGTACATAAGCGGTGTTTTAAATGCATGACACGTATGCACTATGCATGTAGAGCCCATCAGTCATGTATCTACACACCGTCTGTGTACCAATTCGTACAGAAGCGGTGTATAGAAAATTCTCATTAAAATAACTAGACAGATCAACAGCATGCTTTACTGGGAAAGAAAACACTACAACTTGTTATTCAAAATTTCACCAAGGTGAGATGAGGAGTCTCTCATTCCTGTGTTCTAGATCCTATAAGATGGCAAATGAAGCTGCACACAAAACTTAAACAAGTTACAATAATTTAATAGTATCAAAGCTGTCACACGTGATATCTTATATTACCTTGATCTCTGGAGGCTAGGACAATTATGTTTATTTCCCATTTATATGGACCCTTTGGAGAAGATCAAAGTTAAAGGTACACACATGGCAAGACATCAGAGATCCAGCTCAAAAGTTGGATCTCGGAGTCAACATGCTTGAAGAACAGGCGCCACAACCATTCTTCATATTTTTCATATTTCAGAAGTTCCATACAGTAATGACATTTAAAATGTACGTGACTGATTTGATATACAATTTGATGACTTGATGATTCACTCTCTGCCATGGAGACAATCTCGACTAGTAGTAAGCTTCTGAGTAGTATCTTTACAATGGTCAATGTGAATCAAACTACCAATGAGGGACACTCGGCTGTTTAGGTTATTTACATAAACACGTAGATTAAAACTTCTCTATTTTAATTAAATATTGGTAGGTGTCTATTTACATCTTCATGTTCAGTCTGACTAGACTCTTAAGTACTGAAAATGTGACAAACAATTCCCATGACCAATATGAACATCCATATGTATTAGTACATAAAATCTGTCATCGCTTTTTCTTTTTTCGATTGGAACCTCTTCTTCAAGAATCATAAGGTATAAAACAGGTAATAAACCAATAAAAAGAATTACCTTCTTGACTTCTGTAATTTTTGTGTACATAAACAATTCCCAATGAAAGCTAGTCACCAATTTTATTTTTTTATTATTATTATTATTTTTGTAATATGTTAAAGGGATCAATTAAGAAACGACACCTTAACTCCGGCCTCATTGCAAACATCGCATGCAGGAATATCATTATTACGGAACCAACCACGCAGATCAAGGAAAGATCTAAGACCCAGCCCAATTTCGTTGTCAGGTGTGGAACACAGCCACTGATCTTGGACAAGATCTTCAAGAGTTTTCTCCTTCTGAGACATTGAGAAGTTCTTAAATGCAGGAGGAATATTGGCAGAAGGATCTTGAGAGGATCCTGCTCCATTTGCTACCTGAACCAAAAAGAGTATTAGGCCTAAAGATGGTTCATATATAATTTGAGCAAAAAGGAAGAGCAACACAGAAAAGGGCAACAAATGAAACTTGTACTGCAGAGGAGGAGGCACAATACCTGATTTTCCAATCGTATATTGAGTGCGTCAATATTGGAAATGACCCCTTTGGCAGTGGCATCTTGGGTGATGGCTTCTATCTGATATTTGACACAAGGAAATGCTAAAATTTTTAAAGAGTCCATAACAACATTAAAAAAATTAAACTGTTCACATATATATATTAAATAAAAGAATATATCTATCTAGCAATGGTTTGCATATGACCTGCATACAAAGGACACTGAAAGAAATTGATTTCCAGTCAAGTCACTGGAAATACTCATTTTAAAGCTTTTCTGCAAAAGAAAATTTGTAGTCCCGCCCAATGCCAGTCTCGTATAACTATAGCAACCCAACATAATTACTTCATAATACCAATTTTTAACTCATCAACACCATAAGATGATTTTTGAGTGACAAGAAATAAGTTTTAACTTCCAATAAGGAAACATAATAAATAATAGAGAAGATAAAGAATATGTACCCAAACATGCAAAATATATATGAGATACATCAAGTAAGAACGAGTGTAATGTAATGGTTATTAGAGAACACAGGCAAGACCTCATAATGCACCACGTAAGAGAAAACAATGCAAGGATTTAAACCCAAGGAGGGAAAATCAACACATTTGCTAGTTCAACCAATAGGCACAAAATCTCTATTCCAACTATGTTAAATTAGAAGAACAAACCAACACCTAAGATCTGGGGTAAGAAGGTGGGAGCGAAAATAAACTCTATATGTATGAATGGGGAATCAGTGGAAAAGATGTGTAAAACATGCTGAGACCATTTGTATAAAACTCTTCATGATGAGCAATTAAGAAAAAATTAGATCATCCAAGAAAGAAACAGAAGAGCTGTCCAAGACCAAGTAACCGAAAAATGTTTGACAGGAACCTCGGCAATGTCAAACATCACAATATTCATCAAAAGTCTTGCTAAAAAGTAATACATTAATGGTAGACCAGCTAAATTAATGCTTTAACTGTTCATTGTACTTTCCATTGCCAAGTCTTGTTATCTGTGTTTTCAACATCAGATAGATATTTCAAGATGTATGGACTATCAATGCTCAAATCTGTTAGGGAGTGTACATTTAAATCAATTTCCTAGTGTTTTCTTACTCTGGTACTTAAGTAAAGGTTCAGATGAAATTTATCTTGAACATTGCTCTTCACCGTAAGATATTTCCGGAAAAAGTAAGTTTTGGCTCATTTTCAACTGCATAAGATGGTGCCAATCTATTCTTGAACCCAACTAGACCAGACCCTGTGCGGACGCAATTGAGTAAGGTCAAAGAAGTGGTCCACTTTTGACACTTCAGAAACAGACAAATAGTATGTTTACAGTCCAGATAGCAGACCAAAATTGGTTTTTCATTACCTAAACATGATGCCAATAAATGTATCTTGAGACTCCAACTAGATTTTCCTTCCATCAAGAACAAATGACAAATCAAATCAGTACTTCATCGATCTACTTGAATAACCAACCAAAGTTTATAGATACTTCTGAGACTTAGAATATGAAGAGGTTTGCTAACTTACGATGCCCTTATAAAAAGCTATCTGAGGCGCAGTGTACTTGGTTCCAAGTTTGGATTGTTCGTCTGCAACATTATTCACAACACCATAGTAAACTTTTCCATCATATTGGTTTCTGCAAGCCCGTAGCTCAAATTGGACAAGGGAAAGTTCTTTGTTTATCTTCAAAAGATAGTCATTGAATGACTGCTGATTAGTACCTATGCCAGAGTTTGAGTAAGTATGTTTCTCGTTATATATAACTGCATACTCACTGAAGTTTCCATAAATCAAGAAAACCAAAGGGTAGAAATATGCAATTTCTAATTTACACAGCCAATAAAATAATCACACTATGAGAAAGGATACATATTTCATGCAATCAGGCTTTGTTTTGCAGAAAGAGTATTCAAAAGCCTCGTAATCCTAAAGAACCAATGTATTGCATTTCCAGATTTTGCCCAATAGAAAATATCCAGACCTATTACAATCTTCAAAGGGAAGAAGACAAGACATAATATAAAATCAGCAATAAAGGAAGAGGTCAACAACAAATATAATTTGGAATTTCCAGCTCAATTACACTTCCAACTGTATACTTTGTTAAAAACATAGGTAAACTAAATTTTCGTCGTCGTCGTCGTCTTCAACATAGCCTTAATCACAAGAATTTGGGGTCGGCCAAGGAGTGCGTGCAACTCAAGTTCTTTCCAGAAGGCCACCCATCCTAGTACTATTCTTGCCAAAGCACGTTATTTTGAGGGTGCAATATGAGGACTTCCCAGGAGGACACCCATCCTACTACTATTCTCGCCCAATCATGTGTAACTTCAGAGTTCTTACCGATTCGGTTCAAAATGTTGGTATGATCACACCCATGAGATATGACTAGTTTTGCTGGCTGACCACCACAAACCTGTCACACCCTCTTCCTTTATCCAAACTTGGGACTTGCTATGTATTTACAAGAAATACGTAGGCGGAGTTAGATAAACCAAATTTTCATTTATCAATTTTGTATGAGCTTCTGGAGTACAATTGTACAAAAGCCAAAATACATTATGAAGATGGCAAAATTAGGCTGGAGCATGTGCACCACAGCAACAATGATGACAAGTGGTTTGAATGTCATACCACACCATCTTTAACATGTTGGGTGTGTTGAGTTGGGTACACCCATCTCGCCAAAAAATTAAGCACCTAAAGAGAGGAGAAAGTATACAATGCAACCATATAATATGTGGTGCCACTAACGATGACACTTAAAACACAAATACTTAATATACAACGGTGATGGCACCAGATGGCTGCTATACAATAGTTTTCAAGAACGGGAGAGAGAGAGAGAGAGACTTTATATTATTTATTCACTTCAAGGGCTCGACGGTTGCATCAAATAATTCATCATTGTTAACAAGCAAAATCCTTTCCATAAATAATGTAACCCATTTGGTTAAGAGCTTAGTTTGACATACTCTCTGCTAGTTTGTCAGTAGTTATAAACACTCAGACACACACACAAAAAAAAAAAAAAAAAAAAANNTGTGAAAAAAATTTGTGTTGAAGCTTCTATCTTTCATCAAGAAAAAAGGACTGTCAGAATGCTTGTTTGTGACTTTTAAAAGCTTTATTTTATAAAACCGAGAAAAAAGCTGGATCAATTCAATTTAACGCTTATTTTTGGCTAAAAAGTAAAAACATCAAGGTTTTTAAATATGAGCAGTCATTGCAAAATCACCAAACTTAAACACTGCAGCAGCCAAATAAGCACTCAGCTTAAAAAAAGCTAAGCAGCTCAGGGAAGCCCTGTCAGGTTATCTATGTTCAGCCACTAAATTTATCCCCATACCTCAACTTTAAATTAGAGGATGATACATGGGGAATGCTCACACAAAACTCCCTAAACATAAAAATAAAAGTGTAGGTAACCGTAGTCCGTAATCACCAAGTTCAAGAGATCACTGTAACAAATTCCTTATTTTTAAGAATAGTATTCAATACAAGTTTTCTTGAGTTTAGTATAAGGGTAATTTAGAAGCGCTGAAGTGAGTGCCCTTAGAGCATCCACATCAATCTTTTTAAACCCAATTATTTCTCTAGCTTAATTTCACAAATGAAAAATTGGCATCGGAAATATTTTATAACAATCTTTCTGCCTCTAGATTTGGGAATGGGGAAAATTACTATTCAAAGTTTCTCTATCAAAATATTGTTTTTTTCTCCACCAAAAATATAGAACAATATTGCAACATGCATATGAACATCATATATATGTACATATAATATATTNNGAAATTAAATGAGAAAAACTAGGGTGAACACACCAACCTTTCTCATTACATTTCTAAATCTGACTTTCTATTTCTCTTACATAATAGAAATTGAGCATTTTCTGACTATCCAAACAAACTTTTTATGCAATTCAATTATCAATATAAAATATAAAAATTTCAAAAAAAAAAATTTAAACTTGAATATGTTTGTGTATTTTTCATTTTGGCGGGAAAAAAAAAGTATTAAGTTATCAATATAAAATATAAAAATTAATCAAATATCTGTTATAAATTAAATGAGTTGAAGGGAAAGAATAAATTATACCGGGGATCTTTCCGGTAATTCCAGAAAAGAGGGAGTGAAAATCCTTCTCTTGGAGGGGCCCACGCGACAGTAGGGCTTGAATCAGAGTGTGGTGTCTCCAGCTCAGACTCGACGACGACGACATTGTAAAGCATCAATCTATTCCCCCGATTTCTAAACCAAACCCTAAATTATAGAAACTAAACTAGGGAAGGGCCTTAGATGTGGAGGATTGGGAATAGGAGAAGAGCCCTAGGAGGGAGAAGAAGTTGAGCAGGGTAGGGATGATGAGGTGGCGGGAAAATGATATGGGTCCGTAACTTATACCCGCGCCTTTGTCTCTGGGAATTTTATTTATTTATTTATTTATTTACGAGCCATCGACCGATTAAAAGAATGGACGCTAATACCGGAATTTAATAATAGCGTATTGTTATTCACCTTATTATCGCTGAATAGGTTTATCATATTTAATATGGTGATTCAATTTACCTTTAGCAATTCTATATTTAAATTTTAATTTTATTTACTATTGATACGACACCAAAAATATTTCTAATTAATTTAGTTGTTTAAATTTTAAAAGGTAGTTATTGATTCTATTTTAATCCTATTGTTTCCCCTCATTCCTCCAATCAATTTAAGGGTTACCTACATCCCACCGTCGCCGCACCACCACCTCTGCCTTAATTTTGAGTAAGTTCCGCAATTGATAGACTGCATTTGCCTTTTAGACTTCCTTGGAAGAAGTGTCAACTCCACTTTCTACCGTTCATGACCTCCTACACAAATATAGAAATTGTAGTCAGCACTTCTCCCAAGAAAGTCAAAAAGGCAGAGGAAGCCTATCAATTGCGGAACTCACTCAAAATTAAAGCATTAAATTATTTAGCATGATTAGTATATCTTTTGAGACTTAATTATATATGAAACTTGTATATTCAAATGTTTTGTTTATTCGGACTTATTTAGTTTGTTAATGTTATTGATATATTTCTATTTTTGTGAAATCTTTTAGTTTTGTGAAGTGGTGGGTATGGACTAAACATTTGTTGATGTTTTTCTGTGACATTTGTGCTTTTGCTGCTGACAAGTTATGATAAATATAACAAATAAATGTTCTTTTTTTTTTTTTCAACTTGTTAAGAAAATGCTTTTATTTTATGCATTTTTTATGTAAAATTTTTCCATTTGAAAACGCATAAAAGAAATGTGTTTTCTGTGTAAATTTTTTAAAATAGAAAACGCATAAAACAAATGTGTTTTCTGTGTAAACTTTATACATTCACTTCGTTAACATTTTGATGGAACATATTAGAATTTAAACATATAGAAAACGCATTTATTTTATGCGTTTTCTAATGAGGTATGTTAGTTTGAGAAACCTTCTAAGTAGTGTGTTAGTTTGAGAATATTTGTAGATATATAGGCTAAAATGGCAAAAATATATACTCGATATATGTATATATCTATAGGTACAGTAGTTGTATATAATATGAAGAAGATAAAGTGTTGGAAGGAATTTAAAGAGTTTTGGCATTTTAATAATTTTAATACGGTGTGCTTAAAAAAAATGATGGTGCCAATAGGTAAAAAAAATTAATTAGTATGGTGCTAATAGCATTGGCGGTATGACATAAAATAATGTCTTTAGCAAATATGTGCAAAAGGAGATTGGTGGTGTGCTAATAGAATCACACTATTTAATATTATATCATTTTTACTTCATCTAATAAGGTTGACGAGAGTAACATAATGCTACTATTCAGACAAATTATGAATATATGGCATTATGCTAATAGCAGGGACAAAAGGATAAATACTACTCACTAAATAAGCTATTTATGTTTATAATTGTACTAGTGTTATGGTCCCATGGTCCGCCCATTCATAAATTGGCAAGCCAGGAGTTGACCACTTTGAAATTTCAAACTATTAGATCAAGCCTGTTTATAAGCTGACGAGCTAAGCCAAAAAACCATTTATTAGGAATCTATTTAAAAATGGAGTAAATTATACTTTGCCCCCATGAGGTTTTTTATTATTTCATATTACCCCATGAGGTATCAAACATATTGTCCCCATATTATATTCCTAGCTTGATTTTTATGTAAAAAGACCATATTACCCTCATTATTTTGCCTTATTTTATGAATTTAGAATATGATATTTTGTTATATTAAATAAATACCATCATATTTTAAGAAAAATGTATTATATTAATGTACAACATATTTTTTTAATAAATTATAATACAAACGATACAATTTAAATGGGTATTTTGGTAATTTTTTGAGTTATTTATAATAAATAATCCAAATTTCACCTTGACCTCGAAAAATATTGGGGTAAAGTGTAATGAATATGAAACCTGATAGGGAATAGTGTAATTTCAAAAAACTGAGGGTTTCTCTGAAATTTTCAAAAACTTCATGGAGGCAAAGTGTAATTTACCCTTAAAAGTAGGGCAACTCTAAAGATACCACACAAATGGTTAAAAGCACCATATGATCATTCAGGTATCACACCATTAAAAATTATTTTATTTCATGTGCACCACAAACTAAATATAATAATTAATTTTTACTTCAAACACCACTAATTTACTATTGGGATCACAATAATCAATTACAAAATTATTATTTCCCTCTAATCAATCAAATACATCATCTTCTTGTTCATTATCTTATTCATATTCATCACCTTCGTCATCTTCATCTCCTTCTTCCTCTTCTTCTTCATCATATTTTTCTTCATTTTCATCATCTTCTTCTTCTTATTTTTAATCACATTAATCATTTTATTCATCACTATTTTACTCTTCATCTTTATTTTCATCATATTCACCATTTCATTACATTTCATCTTTCACATAAAACCCACTTCACCATTTTTTTGTCTTAGTAATTTTTACCAAATTAAACCGTTAAATCTTGTAAGGTAAGATTATTTGAATCTTTAGAACACAATTGAAGATAAAAAATGGATACATCTCTTTTTGATGCCAAAGGATTTTTTGTTCTTGGTTTTTTACCTGAAAAATCATATAATATAAATACAAGCTATAATATATATAAATGAAAATATTTTGATATGAAAACAATACATTCAACAATCATTTAGTCAAATGAACATTCAAGCAACTGATAGTCAAATGTAGGTCATTTGGAAACTACACAAACCAGTGGCCAAATAGCCTACATTCGACCAACATATGATCGAATGTCTTGAAGAACATTCGACTGTAAGTTAGTCGAATGTAAGTTATTAGTGTAATCACACTCCAAAATTTACATATTCTAATCACAAAAATTAAGATAATTAAATTAATTTTACATACTCCAAAAATTAAATTAAATTCAAAATATTTAACCCTAATCATTCAATAATTCCAATTACATCAAGATAATTAGTGATGGTGGTGGTGGTAGGTATGTGGTACGGTGCAGTGGTGGTGCAATGGTGCAGTTGGTAGCCAGTGGTGAGTGACAGGTGACTTGGGAGGAAAGAGAGAGGGAAGTATGGAGTGGATGTGAGAAAAACGAAGAGCACATGGGGGTTTCAACCATTAGGGAGATGAAGAGATTTTGTCAATTTATATATGGAGGGCAGTTATGCAATTTCCCCTATTATTTAGGAATAGCTCAAATTTATATATGAAGGATGGTGCCTTGAATATATTTTGGTAATATCTTCAGTAATTTTTTTATTCAACTTGCATGTAGTGCCTTTACTCATTTGTGTGTTGCCTTTAGAATTGCTTTAAAAATATGATACTATTAGTTTATTATTCATAGCAAAAAAGATGGTATGGAATTTTCAGAAGCATTCAACACCTAACTCATGAAAATTATACATATGCAAATGATAGATTGACTTGTAGTATCAATATAATTGGGATGTACTTGTTCCATAGTAATATAAATTATGCATTTTTTATAATAAAAGTATTGTTACCATTTTATTTGTATTATTTAACAAAAGAAAAGTTTAAGATATGCTATAAATAATTTTTACAATTATTAATTTCTTATTATTGACTTCATTTCATTTGAAATTTACAATAACTAAAAATGATAATTTTTCTATTAAAAATCATCACTTTTGTTTAAAATGGAAAATGTAAAAACCATAAGAATATGAGTCCAACAAACAAGTTTGACAAAAATGAATCTGGTAAGAATATAGATCAATATCTATATCGAGATATGATTGAATCTGTCGCTTATCGAATCCTGGGAAACTTGGGGATGCGAGTTATATGTTTCCCTTTTTAAAAATAAAAAAGAAAAATTTTATTGAACAGAAAATAAAATGGAAACATATTTCTAACACTATCTCATCAACGCAACTAATCGCCATTGCAAGACGATACTACTCACAGTCTACAACATTTTATATCAGTATAATAAAAGTAAGCTAATCTAGAACTGTAGGCCAAAGGCCAGTACCAACATCGGAATATATATATATAAACATCGTAGACCTGCATATTTACGGATATAATACCACAAGCTACTTGCTTGTCAAAAAGAGTAATAAAGAAAGGTATACATATATTCTCGGTCTCGTATAAAATAAGAACATATCTATACTTTTACTTCTTATACATATTCTACAACTACTATATCAGAGTATGCATCTACTACAAATTTTACGTAGTTGAAATATTCAACAAAATAGTAAGGCACTAATCAAAATAAAAACTTCAACTTCTTTATGCTTGTCCTAGTCATCCAAAAGATATATGTACAATACAATGTGGCATCACATTGTCAGTAATGCTCGATATCAGCCTTCGGGCCCACAATGCAAGATATAAGAAAAGAAAAATGGGGAAAAGTAAAGGTTAGACAACCTGCAAGAATGTAAACATGAGTCTAAGCAATATATGAACATAAATAAGCATGAATACGAAAAAGTATAACCAAAATATAAATCATGAAATGAATGTATAAACTACTCATGTATGCAATATATGTCTCTTCTACATGAAACTGCACTAACACTACATGTCTGCCACTTCGACATTGTTTCAAACATGTTTCTACTTCTCCTACATAATATTCGGCGAAGACCACCACTAAGTTTCAGTGCCTGTACTGCAACGGAAACAATGCCTTCATTTACCCTTTGCTTGCACTGCGTCGAGTAAATGAATAATCCCTACTGCAGGTTTCCCATCTTTCATGGTAAGGCTGTAGGCCTTATTACTTCTTTATTTATAAAAGTGATACATTGTCATACACAAATGTCATACTCCCCCCCTCCCCCCCAAACATGAATGTAAATGCCATGTTTTTCTACT
>MKEJ01052876.1:0-11763 GCA_001753735.1 Embelia ribes | reverse complement strand
CAAAAATTAATAAATATTTTTTATTTTCTTTTACCTAAAAAGGAACAGAGCTATAGTCTCTGTAGATGATGAGATTGATTCTATGAACTGCCATAGACTCTTCTTGATTGTGATTGTTCTGTGATCTAATAGTAGCAGAAAATTATCGAATTCAGACTCGACTGAGAATTTTAAGAATTCTTATGCTGCAAAATGGGATTAAGTTTCAATCTAAAACAAGCCATTCATGATAAAACTGAGATTTTCAAGGGAAAAAAAATAGTCCCAGTTTGATTCCCTCGGAGACTTGGCATGTTATCGATTCTAAGAAACCCAATTGGATTAAGCAGGAGTTTCGGTTTGGTAATTATTGGGACGAAATCTAGCCTGCCAAGTTTTTGAAGTTTTTCCTGAATGGGGTTGTGGTGAGATTCTGGATTGTGTTCGGCAGAAGAAATGGAAGGGTCTAGCTCGCCGTAATCCTTCGCTGAGGGGTGCATACTCTCTCCCATCTTGCTCCCTCTCCAAGACTCTCAGCCTTGGGAATTTTGTAGACTATTGCGATTCCGCTCACACGCCTGCTCCGCAACTTGGTGACCTAGGAAGGGTCATTGGAAAGGATTTTATTGTGGTTAGGTTGAGGATTGTGACCTGATTGGAGCCACTGATATACAAGGTATGTGATATTGATTTTATTTACGTAAGTGAGTTTTGAAACATGACATTAGTTTCGTTATAATTTTAGCATCTACAATGTATCTCTACCTAAGAGAATGCAATGAAACAAAACAAATCATGGAAATTGCATGAATATGACTTATAACAAGAAAATTTCTTCCTCAACGCCTTGAACCCAAAATATATTGCTCCTCTTGGTAGCTAGTGTTGTCGGGCATCCCGATGCCGTCATCTTTCAGCCCTATCCCGGTGTATTGCTGCATCACCAACACGGACACGGTCGCGGCAAAATCAGCAGACGCCAACAAATCTCCGATCACTCCCAGCTCAGGGCACTCGCTCCACTCCGTCAGACCGGACGTAACCAAAGAGACCTCCCCCTCCGACCTCCCAATTATGAGAAGGTCGTGGATGCTCTCAACCGACCGTATGGCAGCTACGGTCTCATCCCCGCTGTTCACCTCCTTCTCAATGTACGAGAATGACTCGTCATTCAGCTTCATCATATTCAAGTCCTTGATGTACGCATCGTCAAGCTCCCTTTCCCTATCCCTGTTGATCTTAATGGACAACATTCCAAATTCCCTCATGTCTCGGTTATGGTCCTTCTCTGGGTCGATAGCGCCAGGGCCAGGAATGAATCGTATCACGTTCAGGGTGTTGCAGGGGTGCACGGACATTCTCACCGCTAAAGAGAGCGCCTCCCTGTCATCTGGTCCCCCGAAGAAAAGCACACCAATGTTGTGAGATCCCTGTCACCACATTATTTACCCATTGTTAGTTTGGGAATTGAAATCTAACGTAAACATCTTCTCAGAAAATCCGATACGAATATAGGACGACAAGCACTAGCTTTCAGTTCAATGGAGTGGTCGTCATCATCAAAATAGCCAGGAATTTGACCGTAGTCCAATTCATTCTTTAAATTTGTGCAGAATTAGAAAGAAGGTTTGTGTGTAAAATGAATATATTTTGCACATGTTCACTACTCATCGGGGCGGTCCCTGTTTGCGCTACATGATAATTATCCAGTGGCGATTACATGATAATTATCCCAGTCGCCATAGTTTACCACCTGCTGTACTAGTCTCTAATATGAAAATGTGTAAGAGTTGCAATGAAACAAAATGATAGATTCATTAACGTCGCTGCATGATTATCATGTTAGGACCACAGACCGGAAATACAATCAGATAATCAGTCATCTATCCTAAAAACATTATTACTGTACATACATAGGTACATTAATACATGTATATGAGTATTACCACGCACAATCACGAATAGTTCTGCATGTTGACATGAACTGTGGAGATCCTACAATCGCGAGTGCTCATAGTAGTAAAGTGCTCATAGTAGTAAAGTGTTTACCTGGGCATTACTGCGAGTTGTCCCACCTAGCCCTCGATCCACCAATATCCCTACTGAACAGGGCGAATTCCGCAGCACATTCTGGTTCACACTCCTAAACTGTGGGTTTGTGCTCTTCATCTCGCCATCCATGGTCTGCTGTTTGTGGAACGGCACTATGATCAGTGCGACCCTCTTGTCCTCCGCCACGTTACATATCTGTTCGTGCATCACCGAGTACGCAGCCATACCCGTCATAGCCTGCACCTCAACTGCACCCAAATAATTCCTCTTGAAAGCATCAAAAGCGTTCACAATATCCTCCGTCTGTGCCTGCACCCTGCTCACCGCCGCTGGCACCTCTGCCTCATCACTTACATTGCCATGGCTGACTACGAGGGGCGCGCTGTGGCTGGTCTGCTCGACAAGATGTAGAGAAAAAGCTGTAATTGGGGACATTTTTGTTGGGTGGGAAGCTTCTAGAAGGTTTATGATGGTGGGGACGTTTCTCGGGTTGTCGATACAAGTTAGAATCCGAAGCTCCGAGTCTCCATTAACTTGTTGCACTGTTCGGCATGAGTAGGGTAAGGATTTGCGGGCCGGTTTGTAGATACGTATGAGGGCCGGGGTGATGAAGGCGTTGATGATTAGGGTTGTGATCACCATTATCGCATATGATGTGTCGTCTATCACCTGCAGAAGAGCAATACTAAGTTTACAATTTCTTTGATCATAACATATTTTTTCTTTATATGGTGATGGAAGTCATTTTTGAACTTGATTATGTCCGTAATTAAGGTTGACAAAATGGGCTGGAATGGCGAAACTTGGCTATTTTTGAGATCTCTAACGGCATGAGAAGAACATAAAACTATCAAATTTTTGTGAGTGTACTTGACTTCTATCCATAGATGCACGTTTACACTTTCGGGTGATCCTTGGTTGTATCATCATATCTAAATTGAAGTTTTTCTGCATTACCTGATGCATAATGTTGGTTATTCTTTGCTTTTTTCGTGCACGGTTGATTCTTCCTGGCGATTTTCAGTTGCACTTGCTTAATGTCATATTGAACTTGACAAATTGTGTTGGAAAAGTGAAACTTGTGTAGTTTTTGGGGTATGGGAAAGCGCAAAACCTCTTGATGAGAAACAAGAATTTGGACTTCAGCTTTTGCTTTATTGAACACACCAGTAAACTTGTTTCACTTTCTGGTAAATGGGCAATGCATTAATCTATCTAAATTGAAAAGATTTTGTGCATAATCTTATCCAAAGTGTTGCTTATTTTGTGCCTAAAACATGTTTGTAACTTTAAATATGATTTGTTGCAAGAGTTTTTTGTGCACTTGCTTATGATCTTGTTAGAATTGACAAATAGATTTCGAGTTCTGAAAGGACACGAAAAAGCATAAAAGCTCTTGATTAGAGATAGAAACCGTTCCTCCTGTTTACACTAAGTTGAAGAGACCGAGTAGGATAAAGATTTTATTGTTTATCACTGACCCTTTGGATTTTCACCAACATCACTATTCTATAGCTTGAAACAGGGAAGATGGTACCAATGAATATTTTTTTATCCATGGCAATGTTCATTTTGGGTTCAAAACTTGTTTGTTTACATTCTCACAACCGTGTTTAAATTGATAAGTTTTTTGTGCAGTGTTGAGGTATATTCCATGAAGAAAAACGTGATCCTTCGTGGACTTGATTGAACACGCATCTAACATGGTGCTTCACTTTTGGGTGATCCTGAATTTTATCATACGATCAATCTAATTTGTTGAGATGGAGAACAGATTATAACTGTTAACCAGATTAATGTGACTAAATTCTGTATGTTCTGTGATTTTGAAACTGGAGATTATGAGGTACCTACTTTTTTATCTTTCCCATAGTTGAGACCAAGCAAAATGACGAGACCTTTGGTATTCATGAGCAAACCAAGTGCAACCCCTTCAGACCAAGGCATCTTCATAGACCGTGCTGCGAGAACGGTTCCCCCAACTTTCCCGACCGACCCCAGAACAATTGCGACTATCAGCGTAATCCATGCACCGACACCTTCTATTTTCGTAACGTCAGTCTTCGCCCCAGCCATAAAGAAGAACAGAGGGAGCATGAACCCTGTAACAAAATCCTCGAGCTGCTCCACAAGAGTAACTGAGAGGGCCCCGTGTGGTACTACCAGTCCAAAGACGAAAGCCCCGAATGTAGGATGAACACCTATAGCATCCGTTACTACAGACGAAAGCATGGCCCCCGCGATCAAGACCGAGCTGGTGAGGTTCCCAAACCCTTTATCCTCCCCTAGCTTCCTACTTGTGATCAGCCACGTCATTGCCGGACGGACAACCAGAAGGCAGAATACAACGAAAGCAGCAGCAGATATAACGATCCAGAAGCAAATTAGGTAAGGGGAGCTAGGTACCTCGGCAAATGAAATGGTGAGGACCAAGAGACCAACACCAAATATTTCACTTATAAGCGCTGTGGATTTGGCTAGGTCCCCGATTTCCATCCCAAGGAGCCTGAATTGTCCTAGGGTACGGACAAGGACGGGGAGACCGGTTATGCTCAGGGCCAAGGCAAAGAGTAGGATGAAGATGGCTTGCCTTAGGATGGTCAGCTTGACGAGGACTGAAGAGAAGGCGCAGGCGACCAGGAAGGGTGGGACCATGCCCGTGACGGCAAGGTATGTCGATTTTTTGCCATGTTTTTTGATGACGGAGAGGTCCATTTCTAGGCCAATGATGAAGAGGAAGTAGATGACTCCAATGTTGCCCATTGTTTCGAGTATAAATAAGCTATTCCTTTGGAAGATGTAAACAATGTTAAAAAACCTTTGTTCCAGTCCTGATTGGCCGTAAAGTATTCCACACTGCAATCCATGGAACGTACTCGGATTAGATCAAGATTGTATACATATATACGCCAGGTTTTTAGAATTAATTGTATCTATATATGTATGTACATTTCAAATGACATGCAAATTAATTAATTTCCCCATTTTCTTGCTTTGGAAGCCTGTGAAAAGAATGTCAAACACACCAAAAGCTCGCATACGGTACGAGTCATGTTGACGGGCTTGAAGAGGAGCATGAGGAAGCGAGTGCTGATAACTAATATCAGGTTTTGCAACAAGTAAATGGGGAGATAGAAGAGTAGCGGATTCTCCCCAGCCCATACCCCGTTTGTGGTCACCGTTGACATTGGGTAACAGATCGTATCGTTCGCCAGCAACCCCGGGGCCACCATCATCGGCGGCAGCTCTGCCGTCACCATTTTACCGTCTCTCTTGATTGAACGAAAGGAATGAAGAAAAACCACCTTATTGTAAACCTTTTGGTAGTTTTGTCTCTCGTTTTTCTTTCTCGGTATGGCAGAACAAATCAAGATGAGAATAAAAGGAGTTCATTTTATTTTATTTTTTGGCTATTTTTAGACCATCCTAATCAGGGTTTTACAGCTTTGTTTTTACTGTTTCAGTCAGGAGGTTGTTGTTCCTTGTTTTTTTTTAGCATAACTGGTTCTGGTTAGAATCTACCATTTCATACCAAAATAGGCAATAATGTCAAAGCAAATTCACCAGAATTGTGTCCTATTCTGATCAGATGATATTCACTTCAACTTATTATGTGCGTAAGAAAAAAAGTCCAAAAATTTATTAGAATATTACTCATCGTGTGAAAGATGTAAATCCTCTGCAAATATAATAAATTTAAACGGTGAGATTGTTTAAATGTATTGTTTCATCGTAAGAGTATATTTTCTAGGCACTCTGAAAAATAACTTTTCTATAATCAGTATTCGAATTATTGTTGATGTATTCAGAAAAAATTTGTATGTGTCAATGAAAAGCGAGTAGCAGGATTAATAAGATCGCGTTTGATAGGAACAAAAGTGGCAGTTTGATTAGTGGCTAGGAGCAGTGGCTGCAGCTGCTACTAACACTACATATGTCGAAGATGAGGCAGGGGCGAGAGTCTTTAGAACTGTCGATTATCTAGTCAAGTTTTGTGATACAAGAATACTAACTCATTTTAAAAATATAGTAAATATTGTCTTCAATTCTTTTTTTAAAAAATTAATATATTATATGATATCACTTCTTATAAAAAAAAATTGTAATATATTAAATGTAATATTTATTACAATTGAAATTATTAAAAATAATATCATTATTACATTGTACAAAGGAAGTTATATTTTAACACAAAGTAACTATATTTTTAAAATGAATTACTATTTCTGTAGGTATAAGACTTGTACAAAAAATGTAACCCTTCGAAAATAGCCTAGCAGGCCTAGCCCAACAAACTAGCAAATAATGAAAATACAATAAAGGAAACAACCCATCAACCAACTAAATAATTAAACTAAAGTAAACAATAAACTAAATAGATCTCTTTTAATGCTTTCTTTCGATGATGCGTCACTATATGGTAACAACTTCACTTTATCTCTAGTTTTGAAAATGGTATTCTTCCAAAGTTTTACGTAAAGGAGTTGAGTACTCAATAAAGTGAAAATTGTATATTGGGATGACAATTGGGTCAATTCAAATCAATTCAACCTATAATTAAGTAATGTAAACTCAAACCAAAACCAACACACAGTATTTTTAATTCAATCCACAACCCAAATGAATCAAAATTTGCTTCAACTCAAAATATATCCAATTTTTTACATTATTATAATCACATTATTATATAATGGAGATGTATTTATAATTTAAACTCCAAGTGTGGATTGTAGATTGTGCCTGTCCAATTTAATCGTAAGAAAGTTAAAATATAAAAGGATAAACATAGCCAACTGTGATTATTCGTAAAGTGATTTGTAAAAGTATCTATGAATTGTAATACTAAGATAGACTTGGTTTTGTTATGTGGGTTAAGGTTGTATTAGTTTCACCACTGTGATAGAAACAAATAATCAAGCAATGAAGTCATGAAAAAAAAATTGGAAAGTCGTAAGAATAATGTTATACAATATACATATAAACTAATGTGAAATTTGATCTGACCTGGAGTTGATTTTTTAGAATCAACATTCAAACGTAAAAAGCCAATTTTAACGACAACTGCAATTCTAAATTAAAATAAAAATGTGCATATAACTACTGATTTCATACACAAATAATAGGTCTAGTTTGAGCAACATAATATTTTAATAAAAATTCAAAACAAATTTTAAATTCAAATAAAAATATAAATTATTAAATATAAACCTATTAAATTTTGTCTTATTATTATTTCTAATAACTATAAGGAGCAATGATAGTCATAAATTTAGTTTTGTTTAATTGAATATTTAAAAATTGAAATGAACAATATCTTTAGGTATTCCGAAATAGAAAATAGTATTATTTGTGGCCAAAGCAATGGCAAAACTTGGAGCTTTTGAGGGAATCAAACTCCATTTGTTCTATGGTGCAATTTATTTTTTAATTTTATTACTGGAGGAGTAAAAGCCCAATTGAAAAATACTTGAATGTATACGTGTCCTATAAAATTTCGGACAAAAGGTGTTGTGCTCATCTTTATCCACTCTCGACCCAAAATATCACATACATTATTCCATTTCCAAATAATTTTAAGCTTACCAGTAGGAAACTTACCCTACGTTCCAGAAAGAAACTTTCTCTATTTTCCAAATAAATACCAGAAAATCTGTCCATGCCCTATGGTAAAATACATTTCTACAAAAACTACCACTTTGATAAACTACCAAATATACATGTAGCTGCTACATATAAATTCATACACATATTTTCATCTATCCAGATATAAATATTTATATATATACACAGAGCATACTAAAATCCGCGCCGTGATTTGATTAACAAAAACCTCTGAGCTATATTCTAACAAGGTCTTTTTCTATTATTCATTAATAACTATTAAATTTTTACTATTAACATTTGCTGAAATTTCTCTTCTTTTTTTTTTTATATTCTATTTAGTGTTCGTACATTATATCTTTTCTCCCTGTTTATCTAATTTATTTCCTTTGAATATTGGCATAGAATTAAACTTTTAGCTTGGAGAGTTGGAAAGAGTGACAAGTATTCGCAATTGCAGAGATATCTGTTTTTCCTATTTTGCATTATTCACCAAAAAAGATCAAATTTTTATTGTTCACAAAATTTCAGTTTTTGCTATTTGGTGTAAGTCTAATTTTCAGTTTTTGCTATTTGGTGTAAGTATTTGGTTTGGGTATATTGTGGGTTAAGCTCAACAAATCAATCTAATTATTATTTCTATCTGTTACACTCAATCCAATCTTAACCCAAATCAACCCAACCTAAAAACCAAACCAACTCAAGCCAACCCATAAATCAATTAGTAAATTTAGATTTTAACCTAAATTTAACCCACATTTATTTTCAATCCAATCCAATCCAACCCAACCCAACTCAATCCAACCTAAATCAAATGTTTAATTTAAATTTATTATAGATTTAACTTAACAAATCAACCCAATTGTCATCCTTCCAGGAAACATAACAGCCTTCCATTTGCCCTCATGATGTCTACCCTTTTGTTCTATTGGCCTTATGACAAGAAAGACCAGATCTCACTCATTTATTTGGGTCGCGAGTATCTAATATCATTATTATCAAACATTAATGGGATATATATTTACAGAAATATTTTTATAATTTTTTATTATAAAATTTTATTTCTGTGATTCATAATTTATTTCATACTCTAACTAAAAAAAATTTTGAGTTGGAACCCTGACCTCGTTTATTAGTCATCTTTGGATTCATGTCTGCGCATTTCGGTTATAAGCTTGTCTGTTTGCTAGAAATTGCTTTTAGTAAATTATATTATTAAATCAATACGATTTACACCTAATGGCATATAAACTTAATTTTATCATGCCTCGATTTCGGAATATGATGTTGTTCTTCAATGTTATCAATTTTTTAGAAAGATTTTACTTTGTGTTGTAATTTTTCTCGATATCCTTTTACCAAAAGTAGTGTTAATAATTTAGATGGGATGTTAACTCACAATTCAATATGGTATTTGCTCTATCCATATAGAATTCGTACAGTTTGACTGATTTTATACAAAAATCAAAAAATAATATTTTAAAATTTGAATTAATTACAAATTAAATGAACAAACTTACCTTTATGAATTTTGATATTATTCTAATCACTAATATAATTATAATGAGTACTGCAAATAATAATTCATTTAATTGTGTGTTGATTGACTTAATAAAATAGAAAGTATTTAATTATTTTTAGATATTAAAAAAAAATAATTCAATTATTTATAAATGAATGGAATATAATTTATAAACAGAAAGAATATTTATCCTACTGCCCAGTAGACCCTAAATTTTTGGCCCGTTCTGGATATTATTGTCCTTGAAACAGAATACATAGACGTACACACAAAAAATAATTACTCAAGCATATGCAACTTTTACTCTAGATAAACTATTTAGCACACAAAAAAACAAAAACGAAAAAAGAATAAAAAAGGACTAGAATAATTAAGACGTGGTGTGGAGCACCATACAAGGGAAAATTTCGAAAATAGGACTAATAGTTTCCCCTATCATAAAAATAGAATAATTTTAATAAGTTTTCAAGCAGAAAATTTTTGAAATTTTTAAGACAAAAATATCCGTTGGCATATAATATTACCTTCTTCGTCTTAGTAAACCAACTCTCTCTCCTCCCTCCTATCCCTATTGAACCTACTCTCTCACATCTACTCAATTAAACTAGCTTTTAGCAAAACAATATTTTCGGAGAAAGAATTGCTTAGTTTTTACCGTTTGAGAATGTTTTTCTCTCCAGTGTTCTTTGAAATGCACTTTTTTTTTTCAGTTCCGCATTGTACAACTCGTTCCGTAACTATATTGCGAGAAAGAATGATGTTTGAATTAATATTTTATGGTTTATTAAATTACAAGTTTGTAAAACTCTTCTTGAATTTGATTATTACTATTTGAAAAGATTGTGTAGCTTGTGCAATAAAACACTGACGAAAAAATTTAAGTGTACCTAAACATACGAGAAATCGTGTGAAATAGTTGTCTTTGTTTTTTGCCAACTTTTTGTTAATTCCAAAAAGAACGAGAATAAATAGAAGTTGTGAGAAATTAAACTGTCAATGTTGGTCACTGTTCGTCACAATTTGTTATATTTGACGAAATGTGACGAACTATCACGAATGTGATGAAATTAAGATGAATTGTGATGAAATAAATTTATATTTGATAAACATCAAAAGGCGAAATGTAGCCAAATATATAGCGAAATATATCAAGCAACTTCATGAAATTAGCATCCAATTTCTCATCTTTCGTTCATATTATTATGAATATAAAAATACCAGAAAATGAAAACAAAAATAAAAGCAACTCCTTCTTTGTTGCCAATTAGTTTTATAAGAAGACTTATCTATCTCTAAGCTATACCTAAAATGACGACAACTACAATAAACACAATTGAACTAGTAAAAATCATACAATTATGAATTATTTAAAATAATACTTGAAAAAAGTATTTATAAAGCAACTTGAACAAAATTTTACTGTCAAATTATTTGATAGATATTTTTATATATTTTAGTCTTGCAATCTTTGTATACAGAAATTGAGGATTTGAAGTCGAACGGATATTTTAACGTTCAAAATTGAAGGAGTGTATCTATTTGATTTTATGCGGCCCTTGTAACTCATCAAGCTGTTGGTTTCAAGAAAAATCTCCAAAACAAAGAAACAAGTGCAGACAATGAATGAGGCGTCGTTGAGCTATAGTAATTTCTATTTCGTAATTTGTAACTTTTGATTCTAACGGGTGCTTAATCTTTTTTCATAATTTCTATTTAGTAATCTTTTTTTTTTTTTTAAATATCATAATACAGTTCGTGATAGTTCTTTACAATTTTCCATAGTTTGTCACTGTTCGTCATAGTTCATCAAATGTGACGTATTATAACGAACTATGACGAATTGTAACGAATTATAACAATCTGTATTATGATATTTTGGAAAAAAAAAGGGACGAATTTTGATGAAATAAGTTTACTATTTGACAAAAATCTAAAGGCAAAATGTAGCCAAATATATGTTAAAATATATGCTGAAATATACGAGGAACTTGACAAAAAGTGACAAATTGGATTTTCTAATGATCATTTTAATAACAGATATAACAAATAATTAACACAAACAATGAATTCTATATAATTTAATATATACTATTAATACTATATCATTCTAGCAGTTGTTTTGGTGTTAAAAAGTAGAGAGAGAGAGAGAGAGAAATTTTGGATTTGTTGTGAAAGAGGGAAGAAGGGGAAGAGAAAGAAAGGGAAAGAGGAATAGAGAGAAACGAAGAAGGGAGCGAACGAGAAATGGAAATAGAGAGAAAGAGAGAATATATAGATATAATTGGCACGGATGAAAAAAATATAAAGGGGGACATCTATTTTCCGCGTCCAAAAATATCATTTTTTTGAAAACTATTAAAATTGTTCTAGTTTTGCACGAGGTGCTATTATTAGTTCTATTTTTCGCAATTTTCCCCAGTACATGTTAGAGAAGCATTTCCATGTTTGGAGCTACTAAGGGCATTCACATCGGTTTTTCAATTTTGATCTTTCGTTTCTAAAATAGGAAGAAAAAAGAAAAAATAAGAAAAATTATATAAATTCAGTTTTTTTATTTTCAAAAAAATTTTTAGAATTGCAACAATAACTTTCCCAAATGAGAATGTTAC